>VZTM01026467.1:274779-308125 GCA_013400555.1 Jacana jacana
ACTCAGGGGGGAGGTTTGCTGCCTTTTAACTCCTTTGGGTCCGTGGCCAGGAGTCTCAGCACGTTGGCCCCGTGCTGTTAACCCTCTGCACCAGGTAGCCCGGTGTTTCTTTAGGTGGCGCCGATCCCGCCGTGGTTTATGGCTGTTGGTTTTAGCGCCGGGCACATCTGCCGTATTCCTGACAGCTCAGGTCCCGGCTTCCCCCATTTATTAATCCCCAAAGTTGCATCCAGGCGCTGTTAATGGCAAAAGGTTAGCTTAGGAACAGCAGCGGCCATAAATCCACAATTAAAGGCTCTCTCCAACCCACCCCGTGGTGCCGAGGTGCTACGGGGCGGAGGCGGGGGGGGCGGGCAGAGCCCTGCTGTGAGCTGGTACGAGCACTCCCGCACTCATCACATGTGTGCAGCTGCCCCCGCAGCGTGGCGGGCAGCCCCGGGGATGCTCAGACCGTGCCCTGAGGAGAGAGGAGCAGCTCAATCTTCTGCCTGCCCTTCTCACAGCATTTTTTTCCTGCTGGATTCCCTCAAATCCTTGCCCCCCTCCCCACTCCTGGGCGTGCAGAGGTGGAGGGTGTCGCGCCAGGCTGGGTGCTGACACAGCCCGATGGCTCTGCTGATGGCAGCGCCTGGCACCGCTTCACATCCGACCCTCATCAGTGGCTTTTGACGCTGCCGCTGATCCCTTCCCTGGCACATTCCGTATCCCCCCGCCCCGGGCACCTGCCTGACCTCGGGGCACCCAGTGCCACCCATCCCTGAGCTCCCAGAAGGACGGGGCAAGCCCAGCCCAGCCCCTGCCTGACCTGCGCTGAGGAAAAAAACCAACTTCATTCGGGATTGAATTGTTTTGTTTACATTTTCCACTTTTTTCCACAGAAGAATTTCACTTTGCCTTTTTTTAATCACAGAATCTCAGGGATTGGAAGGGAGCTTGAAAGCTCCTCCAGTCCAACCCCCCTGCTGGAGCAGGAACACCCAGAGCAGGTCACACAGGAACGCCTCCAGGTGGGTTTGGGATGTCCCCAGAGAAGGAGACTCCACCACCTCCCTGGGCAGCCCCTTCCAGTGTTCCCTCACCCTCACCCTGAAGAAGTTTTTCCTCATATTTAACTGAAACCTCCTCTCTTCCAGCTTGCATCCAGTGCCCCTTGTCCTAATCCCTGCGCCTCTAGAGGCACAATTCCAGCAGATGGGTTTGGAGCTATAAAGCACGAGGGGATGGCTCCCAAGAGCTGCCCAGGTGGTTCAGCCAAAGCCCAACCGATGGACTCAGCATGTCCCAACCCCATGGCCACCACAGCCATTCGGCATCTGGTCCAAAAGCCGCTGGAAGGGATGTTCACCCCTTTCCCACCCTTTTTCACATGGTGCCAGGCAAGGCGAGATGCCATCTTGCTGCAGATGTGGAGACTTCTTGTTTTATTTTTAATGTTTACCTGTTGTAATGTAAAACCTTCACCTTTTGTCCACAGCAAATATTGCCAGAGTGAGAAAAGCAAATCCATATTTTGTCAATATTAGTCCAATAAATAAAATTTGAGCAGTAAATGCACTCTGTGCCCAGCAAATGAAAACTATTTTGAGTTACGTGGGAACTGGCTTTCTCTTAACGACATCTCCCTTGCTTTAGTGGGATATTCTAGAGCTATATTAGGAAATGCAAATATTTTTCAGAAGAACTATACATCTTTGATAGAGAAGCAGTCCTGACTTAGCTATAGCATCACACTGAGCTTTACTACGGCCCATACATCTCACACCCTCCCCAAGCCTGGATCTCACTGTGGGCCCGTCTCCCCGATGAAACCCTCTCCCAGAAAGGGTTAAACACAAGAAACCAGAAATGATCCATAAATTAGGCCTGGCTATAGGTTCAAAATCATAAGTTATGGCCTATTGACCTCATACTCTGAGGGGAAATCAGAGGCGTTTTTCTAAGGAGCCACTGCTGGAGGACGGGAGCTTTAATACACGGCACAGCGGAGCAAATAAATGCAGCCAGGCATAATTGCAGGGGAAAAAAATCAATAAATAGCACGGTGGTTAAACTAAAGATATGCACATCGCAGTTTCTGGTTCACACGTGTGAATGGCCTTTTCCCGGGCAGCGGAGGAAGATTGTTGTTTTCCCTGCAAAGAGCCTCCAAATACCACAAAGGCCACGGCTCCTCCGCTGCCCCGAGTTTCAGCTACTGTCTTCCTCCCAGCAGCCATCCTGAGCCCTCATTATTGGCATAATTAATAAGGGCAGTCCCCTCATTTGAAAAATTCCAGCGACGTTGGCTGCCCTGGCATCACGTTGGCACGAGGCTCAAACCAGCGCCGTGAGGACTGGTTTGCCAGTCAAGGCTTTACTGACAGACACCACAAAGAGACGAAGCCCAGAGCAAGTCCCTTTTCACTTTAATATTTAAAGCTCTTTTTAAGAGGACGTCAATATTAACCCTCGTAATTGATGCTGACAGTTGACTGTCTGACCATAAAAAAGACAAGTGGTATAATTAAAAAGAAAAGCCTAATAATAGCGATTTTAATGTGCGAAGGACAGTGGGACGGGGGGGTCTCCTGCATCCCTGTTGCCGTGGAAGCGGAGCTGGTGATGCCACCTGGGAAGGGATGGGACCCTTTGGGTTCAGCTGATCCCATTTTCCCTGTGTCTCCTGGATGAGAAACCCCTCCTCGTTCAGCCTCGAGCCCGGCCAACGCTTTTAATCACTACATACCGTTTGTAGGTAGTTAACCTCAGGATTTCCAGCACTACGGATATTTCCCACAGGAAGCTGGGAGCACCAGAGCCAGGGATAAATGCAAAGTTCATGGAAGGCGATGGGAAAGAGCAGGGAGCCCTGTGCGAAGCCCCATCTGCGGGGAAATTACCCAGCAAGTGCCCTGTGCCCGGCTCCAAAAATAGCTATTTATTGGACAGACCTTTCTCATTTTCATTGATCTTATTCTGAGAAAGGAACCTGTTGTTGGTGCTTCCACTTTGGGCTGGAAGCAGTCGAAATCCTAACCAAGGTAAAGCTGGGATTACAGGGACGGTGGGAAGTCCAAACGGCTGGCCGTGCGGCAGAGAGCAGGCTGCAGCTTTAGGGCTAAACACAAAGTTTTGTAGCAATTCAAGCTGGTCAAAACCCACCAAATGCTGGAGAAAACTAAGAGGGGAGGGTGGGAAATCACTGCAGGATCACAAGTCTAAAAAACCAAACAAAATGAATCAATATTCTTATTGCTCCATAGGAGAGTCTCCCAGGGAGGGAAGAGCCGTGGCCAAGTGTCAGGGAGAGCTGCAAAATAAAGGATTAGTGGTTTGATCCTTAGCAAAAATGGCAATTTTTGAAGCTTTTGTTTAAAAGGTCTACCAAAAAGAAAGCGCTCCCGGTCCTATTTAAAAGACAGGCGACCACTGACACGGACCAGCTGGCAGGAAACGGCTGTGTTTTAAATAATTCTACAACAAATAACACTAAGTTGGAGCTGTTGTCCATGCACACATGTGTGTGTGTGTGTGTGTGTGTATGTGTATGTGTGTGTGTATGTGTATGTGTGTGTGTGTGTGTGTATGTGTGTGTGTGTATGTGTGTGCACACACGTGTGTGCCGGCACGTTTCACGCCAAGAAAAAAACAGGTGTGTGTATGTGTGTGTGTGTGTATGTGTGTGTGTGTGTGTATGTGTGTGTGAGTGTATGTGTGTGTGTGTGTGTATGTGTGTGTGTGTGTGTGTGCACATGTGTGTGCCGGAACGTTTCACGCCAAGAAAAAAACAGGCTCCTGGAGAAAAGTGGCAATAAACGTGTCAGCTTCATCTCAGAGTGATTCCCTTCTGTTGTGGCTTGGCAAATAAAACATCCTGTGTGCCCCAAACTCCTCTGTACAGCGATGCCTTTGGTACCACTATGGCTCATGTCTAAGCATCTGACTGCAGTGACTGTTTTATACATTAACTATACTCCCTGATAGTTGCTCCATTATCTTTTTTCTTGGTTTTGTTTTTGGTTTGGTTTGGTTTTTATTTGTTTAGGTTTGGGGTTTTTTTCCCAAAATGGTGCTTGCAGATATTAGCAGCTTGATTACTTGTTTTATTAACAATTTCCACACCACGTCGGTGTGGATGTGGGAAGGAGGGTGGCATTGTCAGCAAGGCGGTGGGACAGAGTTTTCAGCGAGGCTTTGTTCCTGAGCTCCGTGCTGTGTGTGTGTGTGTCCCTGCCCTGTCCCCATGTCACCATGCCCCCACATCCCCACGTCCCAAGCAAACCCAGGCTTTGAAGCCCAGAGGGCTCTCGGGTCGGACTGGAGCCACGTGTCCACCACCGGCATGGCTGGGGCACGTGGCTGCAGATGAGCATTTGCATTCAGCTGGCCATCGGGGCCAAAGCCAGGCAGAAAAAAAAGGTGATTTGGGAAGAGCAAGCATAGAGATGATGGATGAGGAAGGGGGAGAGGGATGCATGGGATCACTGCACGGCGGCGGCGGCATGCTGCTGTGAGAACCGCCTGTGTGCAGGCACCCGGGCGCGCACGTCTCCGGTGGGAAAGCAAAGAGGCTGGGCCAAATTTCATGTGTCAGGGCCTTTTCTACACGAGAAATTCCCTGTGGCAAGGGGAAGGGGAGGCAGGGGCTGGATCAGGCCCGGGAAAGGGGACAGGGGAGGTTTCTGCAGTCCCTCCCCTGCCTCTGCTCGTGCGCCACTGCTGTCACCAAAAGGGAAAGCAGAACATGATGCCAGTTATTAAATATCTTCATTATAGGGGCATTCCTTCCAGCTGACTTTCAATTTTGTTGTATCTAGGGGCCCGGTGTTAATAACTGCACACTAAGGACAAGTGTTCTTAAAAAACACTGACTATTTAAATTCTTATAAATAATATGCAGCCTCCCGTGTCTGACTGATAGATATATTGTTCAGCCAAGCCACCATAAAGGCAATAAATATATGTACTGTTATGGGTCACGAGTTGGAAAATTAAATCAAATGCAGAAATTGAGTCTTGACAGAATCTGAAGGGATAATGTCTTAGCTTCTCCAATTACGCAGTTCAACATTTGGATAAATCATATGAAAGTAAGTATTTAGCCCCATTTTTCATAATCGCTATTAATGAGAACAAAATGGGAGCTGAGGGCAGAGGGAGAGAGTTCTGACAAGATAAATAGCATATGGGGTGTGTTGTCAGCCACAGAAAATCAAGGCTGTTTAAACCCCCTAAACAGCAGGAAGGAAAGATGCAGTTAAAAAAAAAAGAGAGAGAGAGAAAGAGAGAATAGTGGTCATGTGTTTCTGTCAGTGACAAGTCCCCGTCTCAGGGTGTTTGAGATCTGCCTTCCCAAACGCCACTCAGGGGGCAGAAGTGTCACCTGGAGCCCCCCAGGACGGTGTTAACGATGGGTATCCCGAGCAGGAGATTTAAACAGCGCCTTTCTTCACTCTAGGAGCAGTGTTTAAGACATTCATTTTAAAAAGAAAACCCACGGGTTTTCCCCCTGGACTGGTCCCCGTGGGTGCAGGACAGGCAGCTAGAGCCCCCGTGGGTGGCCATCTCTTTGTTTCAGGGCAATAAAACCAGGGAGAAATTGTTCGGTTTGCACAGGTTTTCTTCGGTTTCCATGCCCGGACACGAGCAGGGTGTGTGGGGCTTAAACGAAGGAGGGGAAGGTATAAATTCTGTAGTGGTTTTTCTATCATCTTCTCTGTCTTTCCTGCTTTTCATGTTGAAATCACCTCATGCATCTGCAGAGGGATTATTCTTAGGGAGCCTCTGATGAAATTCGGTGTCTCCGAACCGAACTCCTACCCACGCCGCTTCATCAGGCCCTAACACCGAGAGAGCCTGATCCTGCTCTAATTGGCTTCTGAGATGGGGAGAGGGGGGGGATCCCCCTCTTTTTGCTCACAGGAGTCGGGGATTTCACACCTCTGCTGAGACCTTCCCCATCCCAAGCCCCCGCCTGGCGTTTGGGTGGCTCGGGGATCATCCCTTGCTCTTGCTCTTGCTCGGATGCAGGCAGCGGCCGACCCCTGATGTCAGGCATCCCAACGCCTCGGGGATCTCGGAATATTCCTACAGGACAAAGCACACGGTCACCTTTTGGCAGGGAATGAGAGTTACACTATCCCTGCTACACTCGGCAGCGGTGTGCGGTATCAGGTACACGCAGGGATCCTCTGCTGCGCTGAGCGCTGTGCTGTAAACCTCTGTGTTAAGCTATAAATACCCTGGCGATCCAGGGGAAGGGGGGACCATTTCAATACCTCAGGCAACATTAGCAGCTCCCAGATTAAGCACGTGGGGCCTGGGAGATTATCTCCTTGAATCCCTATAAAGCAGGGGAAGCAAACAAACAGCTGGCTGGGTTCCCCCCAAAATAAAAGTGTTTGAATGTGGCAAGCTTCAAAGCGCCTGGTTGACATGGAATAGGTCAGGTGCTCCCCCCCCTCCCAGTTACCAGCACCCCACCCCCCTTCCCTGCTGTGCCTGGGGAGCAGAGGGCAGGGTGGAAATAAATAAACATATAAAAACTACTGCTTAGTGTTGCTTACTCCTCCCCCCGCCGCCGAACCACCTCCCAGAGAAAAGCAGGGAAGCGAGGAAAAGCGCCCCAGAACATATGGCGGAATCAGGCGCAGGATCCCCCGTAGGTTTGGGTTGTACAAGTAAATACGAGTCTGGGGGGGATACTGGGGGCCGAGATCAAAAGAGCTGCTCCCGTTTCTATAGGGAAAAGGAGTGCTTTGATGTCACGGCGTCTTCCCCGCCGCCGCCTAATGAACCGAAATTGTGACACAGTGACATCCTGCAAGGTTTGAAGGCACTTAGCACGGTGACACGTCTTTGGGGTTTGCTGCTCTTCTTTTTCCATCAGGAGCCAGTGGCTGGGGACAAGGGGGTGAGGGGAGCGATGAGGGCTACTGGCCAGGCTGGAGGAGTGGCCAAGGAGACTGGGGGGCACTCACTCTGAGGAGCGTTTCTCCCTCGATTTCCACACAGGGAGGGCAAAAGGGGACTCACTCCATGACAAGCAGGAGCAGGGTGCATCAGGCAGAGATGGGAACGGGAGGGGATCATAGAATCATAGAATGGTTAGAGCTGGAAGGAACCTTAAAGATCATCCAGTTCCAATCCCCCTGCCCTGGGCAGGGACACCTCCCACCAGACCAGGTTGCTCAAAGCCATGTCCAACCCAGCCTTGAACCCCTCCAGGGATGGGGCTTCCACAACTTCTTTGAGCAGCCTGTTACAATGCCTCACCAATGGGTGAGACAACCTGGTATGCTGGAGGTGGGGGGCAAGAGAGAGCCCACATCCCCCAGCCATCAGAACCTACACCCAGCCCGAGCCCCAGCATCCTCACGTGGTGGTGTTGGACATGAAAAGGGCTCCAGGAGGATGCTGGGGCAGGGGCAGGATTTGTCTCCCCCCTGTTCCCATGGGGGAAGAACCACCCCCTGCTCCATCACACATGAACCCCAGAAGATACCCAGCAGGTAGAAAATCCAGGGCTTTAGGTACCTTCCTCTTTTCAGCCTGGTTTTGACCAAAAAAAGGGTCTGAATATTTCACCCAGGCTCTCAAGAGGCAACTGCTGAAACCATACCCTATGCCCCCACCCCCGGGGAAGCCTCTCTGCAGGATTTTGGATGGATCCCCTCCAGTTTTTCACGGGGAGGTGGCCAACCTGCCGTTGCCTGTGGAGCGTGGGAGGGTTTATTGGGCTTTTCTGGCTCCTCCAAGGGCATGGAGCCCATCAGACCCTGGGCAATGCTGCCATCAGGGCTGCATGCAGCCGCTCAGCCAGCGCAGGGTTAAACCCAGTTAATCCTGGGGGTTTACACCGGATTAATCCGGGGAACTGGGAGCAGCGTTTGGCCCGATGTGAAAAGGTCGGGTTTTCAATGGTGGAGGAAACCTGACAGCATCACGGGGAGGGTCACAGACCTGGGTAAAAGAGCTTGCCAAAGCCAGAGATCAGGAACCAGGAAGGGAAAAGGGAAATTTCACTCAATCATCTGCTTTACTTATTTCATAGCTGAGGAAATTCATCTCTCCCTTGGACTTGTCTGTGCTGTGAAAGCCCCGCGTCGTCCCGAGGCAAAGAAACTTCAAGAGAATTAAAAAAGGGCGATGCTGAGCCACAACCTGCCTCAAAGTGTGGCACCCAGAGAGGAAGAATAAAACCATGAATGAGGGAAAAGAGGAGCCCCACGGCTTTTCCAAAGCCAAGGATGTGCCCTGATCCCTCCTCACCCGGCCACTGGGATCAGGAAGGCACTAGGGAATGACAACTTGATGGGTTTCAGCAAAGCGTCATGACGCTGTGACACGGCCTTTCCAAAAACTACCATATTCGGGGGGTGGGGGTGCAGAAACCCAGGTACATCCCCAGCCACACATGCAGGGGGGAAGCCTGGAAGGACTCAAGGGGGTGTTAGAAAAGTGGGGCTGGAGAAACACACCCCCATAATTCATCACCTCAAAGGTCCACAGAGGAGTTTGCTGTCGGGGTGTTGATGCTGGGGGGCTTGGTAGGACCCCAAGCCACCCTCACCCCCCAAATCCTGGGGAGAAACACAAAGTGTTTCTTCAGGATTCAGCCACCATCCAGCTCTGTGGGAAAGAGCTTCTGGAGCAAGGGAAGGCATTGGTCACGTGGAGCTTCTTTTCCATGAAAAACTCGCTGCAGCGGCTTTGATTGCACAGACCAGACCCCGGCTGGATGCAGCTCCCAGATGCTGCTGCATAGAAATATTCAATAATAACGATGACAACAAAACCACCACCAATAATAATAATAAAAATCGTTAAAATAATAATAATGACAATGCAGTGGGAACAGGCTCATCTTGAGCTGATCACTGAGGCAAATTAGTGCAACTTTGATGCAGCCTTGGGGTGGGTGGCTCCACGCAAGGTCACATCGCGGCGTTCTGGTGGCCAAGGACCAGGCAGCAGTGTCCATGGGCAACCCCAACAGCCACCCATCGCCCTCCTGCACCCTCTGCCGTGGGGGAAAAGTGGAAAGCCCTGAGCCAGGAAGTGATAAATAACCCACATCTCACCGAGGGATGTTTCTGGGTGTGAATTGAGGCCCTGCCAGCCCCCAGTGAGATGCTCCTCACACCACCACAGCTCCCGTCTAGGGCAGGTTTCCCTCCAGAGATGCCACTCAGCAAATCCCATTCAGCCCAGCAATGGTTTCAGGTAAACTGCATTTCATTGTGGTTTTTTCCCCCCAAATCATCCTCATGCAGATTCCACCCTCTCTGCCGGTTAACCCCCGCAGTGCCGGCGCACCCCAAATGCCTTTAAGAGCTTGGGGGAGGTTTTTTTGGTCGTGAGAATCCTAAAACTTCGTGGCATCACAGCACCTTAGTAAACACATCTGGCATTTTGCTCAGAAAAGCTACCAGAGAGGTCTGGGTGCCTGATCAGCCATTTTTCCCTCTCTTTCTCTTATTGCAAAGATTCTACATGTCAGACTAAAGAAACGCTGTTTGTATAGAACTAAGGGGGTTGAATTAGTCTGTACTGAGTGTGGACCCTTACTGCCATTTTCCTTAGCTCACAGCTGTATTTTACTATTAAAGCGTGAGTTCTCCAACATCCAGTTTATCCATTAACACCTTTAAGTAACTCACAGTTTTTCCATGCCTGAGCCAGGCTGACAGCAGATGTGACTGTTCCCTGGGCTGGGCAGAGGGACAGAGCAGGACACCACCAATCTTTCTACGACCACCCCAGCTGCATCATGACGGATGCCCCTAAGCCTAAATGAAGGTTGTGATGCCTGAATTAAAAGTCAAAACTGAGGGTGGAAAAGGAAATGAAGAAACGATGAGAAGCAGGTTGCAACACTGGATCTGGCCAAGCCAATGAATCAGGCATGCTTCCGAAACCCTGCAGATGATTTAGGCTTCCTCACAGGGATATGAGCTCTGAATGGGAATCCTGTCCACAGCCCCTGCACGGGTGCAAATGGAAAACTGACCCAGGACAGCTTGGACTCACTCCAGGCCCTGGAATGGTGCTTCCCTGTGCAGGGCAGCCAGAAAGAGATGCTGGTTGCTGAGCAGGGGGCGCTCAGCTCTGGTGTGGGAGGTGGGTGGTTTGCACCCTGCCTGTGCACAGCTTCCAGCCTGCCTGCACCCAGTCCCCACCCTGCCTGCACCCTGCCTGTGCACAGCCCGTGCCCTGCTTGCAATCAGCCTGCACCCTGCTGCAATCAGCCCGTGCACAGCTTGCAGCCTGCCTGCACCCAGACCCTACCCTGCCTGCAATAAATCTGTGCCCTGGCTGCACCCTGCCTGCATGCTGCCTGTGCACAGCCTGCACCCTGCCTGCAATCAGCCTGCACCCTGCCTGCAAGAAGCCTCTACACAGCCCACACCCTACCTGCAATAGGCCTGTGCACAGCCTGCTCCTTGCCTGCACCCTCCATGCAATCAGCCCGCACCTTGCTTGCACCCAGCCTACAGACAGCCCGCACCCTGTCTGCAATCAGCCCTGCACCCTGCCTGCATCCTCCCTGCAACAGACCTATGCACAGCCTGCACCCTTCCTGCACCCTGCCTGCAATCAGCCCTGCACCCTACCTGCACCAGACCTGTGCACAGCCTGCACCCTGCCTGCAATCAGCCCCGCACCCTGCCTGCACCAGGCCTGTGCACAGTCCGCACCCTGCCCGCTCCCTTCCCGCTCCCTGTCCCCCCCCNCCCGGCTCCGCTGCCGGGGCAGAGCCGCCGGGGGTGGGTCAGGGCAGCAGAGCTCCCTCCGCTGTTACTATCCTTTAGCTCTTTTCTCGGAGGGCAGAATTCGGTGTGTTCGGAGCAGCTTTGCACCCCGGATTAGGTGTTTCCGCACACAGTCAGGTACCACCTGTACCGGGTACCAACGGAGACCATGGGAGCATCACCGCTCCCAGGGGCTTTACTGGCTGCTGCTGAGCCCCTCGGCCCCGGGCTCAGTTTTTCCAGGGTTCCCCCTTCCCCCTTGACCTGGGATTTCCATCCCTGCTACCTCCCTGATGTCCCGCTCCACCACAGTCACTTGGGATCCCCATGGAAAGCGGCTCCTGTGTCCCCCATCCCCTTCGCCCAAAGCGGGGTGACCCTGCCGCCAAGCCAGCCCCTTCTTCCCAGTTCTCCCCCCACACACTCCCCATTCCCGCTGCCTGATTAGGATTCACCTCGCATCCAGAGGGAGGAGGGCTCCGCATCCCGGCATGCACCCGCCCCAAATCGCAGGCCATTGCTCGCGCCGCAGCGGCCATCTGGGTGGAAAACAACAGGCCAAACAGTTTCGGCATCACGTCATGTATCCACCAGCGGGGAGGAAGAGATGGAGGGGACAACAGGGGCACAGATGGAGAAGGACAGCGGGAAGGGGGGGACACATGGCATCCCCGGTGGTGGCTGTGGTCAGGCTGTGGCCGTGGCTGGGGGGGGTCCAGGCTGGGGGAATGCTCCCCGATGCCATCCCTTGGTGCAGAGAAGCCGGGTGGTTCAGGAGGATTTCCCCCTCATAAATTAGTATCTTCCAGCTGTTTCCTTCCACATAAAATCCCTTCGATTTCTTCTCTTATTGCTTTATATAAACAAACATGAGAGCGGCTCGTTCTAAATAAAGTTATTTGTCTGTGTAAATTAATATATCATATTCTCTCCTGAAATATAGAGAGCTATTTGTCTCCAGAGAAATCATGTTAAGAGTGACATAGTATAACCCTATTCATTTGCATATGCAGATATGTCTAATTATTCAACTTGCAATTAAAGGCTTGTGTGTCAGCAAATGAGACTAATTAGATACATTTATCTATGATAATCAGCTTTATTACAAACAAAATAGATTTCCCTTCACTTCCCCAGCAAGTGAGCCGTGTTGACTGGAGGTGGATGGTCAAGGGCCCGTGGACTTTAGACGGCTGCCAGGGTTCCCATCCCCACCGGACTGGGCCGAGGAACGTGGCAACTGGTTCCTCTTGTGTCCGAAGCACAAATGCATCATTTGCCAGCTTGGATTAAACTTTCTTCTGAAACTATCCCACGTCCTCGACCTGCCCCTCGCTACCCAGAAGGGTCTGCATAGTTAGGAGAAAACGAGGTCTGGTTTCTCTGTGATTGTGGCTCTGAGGGCTGAGGGAAGAAGTGGGGAGACAGTGGAGATGCGGACGTAACCGCCACCTTTCATTTCAGGCAGGTAAAAGGCACTTGGGGACGGGGAGATGGATTTTAGCCCTCATCCAAAGCACAGACCCAGCCCACAGCCCTCAGCAAAGGGTTAGCGAAGCTAAAATACGAGCTCTGTGGGTTGGTATCGAGCAGAAAAGTCCTCCAGCATCGAGGGGAAAGCAGCGAGGATGTGCCAGACACCAGCAGAGCAGACCCTGGGACTTGGGGCAACAAGGAGGATTCTTGGGGGTGATTATTCCCCGCAAGGGGCTTGAAGCTGCCATGCCAGAGCCTTGGTTTCTCCTGGCAGAGCTCTGCTACTTTCAAGAAAATAGCATTTTTCTGTGTCTTCTCCGTGGATGGAACCAAAGGCACAAAATATCACTCAAATCCCACCTTTTTTGGCTAATCTCTCAGGCCAACATAACGGGAAGCACTTGATCCCGATGGCTGGAACAGCAACGAGACAAGTTATCGAGAGGATGGGTGACAGGAGAGAGAGAGATGCTAAAATGATGCAGTGTCCCTGAAATTCCTGAAGAGTCCCTGGATCCCTGCCCCTTTGCCATAAAACCAGCAGAGCCAGGGAAGAGCCACTGCCACCTGCTCCTGCCCTTTTTGGGGCAGAAAAAGGCAACCAGCCCCAAATTTTTAATAGCCTTTTCCCAGTTTCCCAGTTACCTGAAGGAAGGCAGTGAGACCTCGGATTCACTTCTAAACTTTAAAAAAAAAGGTTGAAAAAAGGAGTTCCGAATCTGTTGTCAATACTGATGTCACCAAAAGACCCCCTCAGGTGTCACATACCCACAGTGGGACATGTGTCCCACAACCCCTTCAGCGTTTCTCCACATCCCCCCCAGCCCTGGTGGTGGCAGGACCTGGGTCCCCCCCTCCTGTAACTGTACCAGCTCAAAACTGGGAGGGAGGAACCCTGGAAATGGAATGAGAAACAAAACCACTGGGGTTTGGAAATGGCTAAACCAAAACTTTGGGGCTTTTTCGTCAACAGTTCAGGCTGTTGGGGAGCAAAAGGCAACTGGGAGTAACAATTCTGTTACTCCCAGAATGATATGAATAACATTTATCATGGTCACACCGGACCTTTATTTTTATTACAACATTGTAAATCAAAAGAAATGCAATTTTGAGATAACCAGTTTATTTTTACAACGGCTTTATTTTAGTTCTGGTGGAGCCACAGATGATTTTTCAGAGGTTTAATGCACAGTTACAAGCAGGAATTATTTTTAGGAAAAGTTGAAATGATCTCCTTTTGATGATTTTCAAACCAATAACTTTCTTCTTCCTCTTATTTCAGACCTCTCTCTCGAACTCTAGCCATTGAAAAATGCAGACATCTCAGCCAGGTTCCCCGATCTGCAAACACAAACAACTTTGTGTCCCTCTCTGGCATTCCTGGCGGCTGCTTTCCAACGAGAGAAATTAGTCTCTGGATGTGCCTCAATTTAATTTGAAAATAAAATGGGAATTAAAACAAAAGAAAGGGAAATGAAACAGTGTCATTAATGCAAAACAGCGGCTTGTTCCCTTCTTTGTTTTTTTCTTTCAGTGAAAGGAAAAGGAGAAGAAAGAAAATTAATTTCTAGTTAATCCAAAGATGTCAGAAATTTGTTGTATTTCTCTGTTGGGGGGAGAGAGACACATCAGGGGAGCAATTGGGGGGGGAAATTCTCTCTCTCCAGAAACAGGTTCCTGAAAGTGCTTTTTATAATCATCGTTCTGCATTTTCTATCTCTGCTGACGTTTCAATGGTGAGAAAGCACCAGCACAAAACTGCAGGGGCGCTTTATACAGTCCACAAATCTGGGTGTGGGAATTAGGGATCTTGACCTTTTCAAGAGACCCGAGATCCCCCTTAGGACCCAAAATGAGAGCTCTGCTCTCCCAGCAGCTCCGGTTCGTTCCCTCTTACCGTGGTGCTTCGGCACCTCCCAAAGCCCAGCAGCTCCGGGCACTCGGGGGCTAGAAATGTCCTTTTTATTCCATGTCTCTTTATTACCTGGTTTAGTGGGATCTCATCCATCCCTCAGGCTCTTAATGCTTTCGGAGTAACAGCCAGCCTTTTCCCTCTTCAACATCTACCCTGTACCTTGAAAGGATCAGCCCCAAACGGTGGTGTTGGTCCTGGCCAGACGCCCGTTGTCTCCTGCATCTGGCTGAAACACAGCGGGGTTAAATGGTATTTAGCATCCGAGGATCACCAACAGGAGTAAAGAAGTACTGTATCACCTTCCCCCCCCCCAAAATAACCAACCCCATAAAATAATAATGGGGAAATGAGGTTGAGTGAAACCATTTCCATGCTGCTGTGGGCCTGCTCTCAATCAATGGGCGCTGGGAAATTCAGTGTCTTTAGAGGCTCTGGTTTCCATTCAGCTCCCTCCGCTGCCCAACTCCTCAAAGCCTTGAGTTAAAATCTGAGCAGCGGATTCGTGATGTGTCTGAAATGTACTTTTTTGTGTTTAAAATTCACTGGAATGGTTGACTTTGCTGGGTTTGGTTATCGAGAGGAATAATAGTTTTCAGTTTCATTGAAGCATAAGATATAATTCCATTATCCTTCTTTTTTTGTGTGTGATAAAATAATCTGGAGGAAGTAGAGCAAAATGGGAGAAGAAGTGATTCTATAGACCCTGTTAATTATGTATCCATCATATAAAATAGCAATAATAGCACAATCACTTTTCATTAAACGGGGAACAGGAATATTTGCAACCTCATACTAAGTAAGAAACTGCTTTAAAAAAACCTCTACTTACTCTATTTCAATAATGCTAACTAATTTGTGGGCAATTAACACTAAACTTTGGAGCCTACTGAGCAAGGACCTGGCCATCTTGCAGTTCTCTATCGATTTGTGCACTGCTCCATACACGTGAAGCCCGAGTTCAGCCCCTGTGGCTTCAGGGACTTAAAAGCTAGATCCCTGCTCTAAATTAGGTGCCTGGATATTGGGGTTTGGGGCCGGGTTGGGGACCTCAGGCTGGTACCCACGCCACAGCTTTGCCACCCAACTGCTGTTTCCCAGCCTGTATCCAGCTGCAGAAGGATTGCATCACCATGTTTTAAATGGATGTCACTGAAAGAGGTGCCACTCTATTCTCCCTGCAGGGAGCAGCCGTTGAAGGATTGATCCTAATTTCAGGAGGCTGAGGACGGAAAATTAACTAACTCCAAGAAATGCCTGATTTCCCTGGGTTTCCTGTGGAATGCACCAGGTTTGGAAGATGTTCTCCATTATAAGGACCAGCCGGTGCACTGGGTAACTCTGAGAGACTTCAGCTTTCTCCCATCCGAGGGTATCCCACCTGTCTGTCCAGGAATGCCATGCCATGTTGTGGGAAAAGCCCCTGGCCAGGCACACGGAGTTGTTTTCCCACCCCACCCAAACCCAACGGCAGAGCCAGAGGGTTTGATCCTGGCAGAGGCACAACACTTGAGAGGAAAAGGGTTGTGTGATGGAAACACGGGCCATTTGATAAAGGACACGAGAGGCAGGAAAACGTTGCTGCTGCTGCTGCTGCTGCGGCTGCTGCAGCTTTAAATTAAAATGCTGCATCAGCCAGTCCCCCAGGACTTGATAGAAATCTAATTAGTCAGACAATCTGGCACCAAATGTCCTAATTTCCCCAATCCATGTGGGATTTGTGTATTCTCTTACCCGCTGCAGTTCTAAATTTCAACCTGAGCCTTTCTAACCCCGCTCTTTTTTCCGTGCAGGCACGGGACTCGGGAGAAGGCGATCCCTATCAAAACCTAATTGTTTTTCATAAACCTTTAATTAATTAGGCTCAGGCTCATGAAAGACACTTAAAATACTAACAGTTTGTTTAGAGACAAGCGCTGGGTGAGGATTGCTGCAGCGTGGCATTTTCGTTAAGAAACCCAAATGTAATTAACGTGCGCGGGCGGGCGCTCGGTGTGGGGTCTGGAGACAGGGCAGGGCGGGTATGTGAGGGGGGCACTGAACTGGGAACCCTCCCTGAAACACACTGGGAGCAGGGGGAGAGGACCACGCAGAGGGCTGAATCACGACCAGCGTCCCAGCTGGCTCCAGAGGATGGGTGCAGCCTGGGTCCTGCACTGCCAAGGGTTAAGGGCAGCAGCCAGCACCGGGGAGGGGGCTGGCGGAGGGGGGGGGGGGTGAGAAAAGANNNGAGGGGGGGGGGGGTTGAAGAAAAGCTCCAAAAAGGCTTTGGGGTTCCCCCTGGGTTGGCTGCACCCAGAGCAGCAAACTCATTAGGCAATTAGCCCTGTGCTGGGGGACCCTGAGCTCCTGGAGCAAGGTGCTGAGCACCTCCGAATGCCCCCAGCAGCCTCGTGGGGCGAGGATCCCGGCTCAGGCAGGATTAAGCCATTTGGGAGAAACAGATTTGATTTGATTTTTTTTTTATTATTATTATTATTATTTTATTTTTTTTCCCCCCAGAGCAGCTATGACCTGTCATGTCAAAGCTTTTTATTAAAGTCTCTTAATCCCCAGATTATCACCACAATAGTTCCACAGGCCCGTTCCAGATAAGGCAGGGCCCATTGTGGGGACACACACTGGAGGAGTTTTAATCTGCAAATTATTGGCATGCAGGACCACGAGGGGCTGCTCCGCTGGGTTGCCCGTTGCGTCAAGGGGAATTGAATATTTATAAAGAAGACTTCAAATGGGCCACGCACTGTGTTCCTCCCACACATGTGCGATCCCCAGGAGGCAGAGGGGCCCTGCCGAAGGAAAAAGGGAAAAATACCTCCTCTGCAACCCCCAACACACACGTGGGCTCCCCCCGAAGCCATGAGGACCAGGGGTGCCCTCCTCCAAAACATCCCATTTCAGCCACAGGGGATGCAGGAGCTGATTTTTTAAGGGGGAGCCGAGAAGCGAGGAGAGGCTGAGCTGGGGATGGAAATTCCATTTCTCTGCTGAATACCGGGGGAGGACAGCAAACAGATAAAGTCCCTGATAGGGATCCTCTGCTGACACAAAATATGCCATGTGGAGCGAAGGCTTACACTGTAGACAAAACTAATTAGCAGCTACCTTCTAGATTAAGGAACAACTCAAGCATCTGTTTCACTGAAGTGAAAAAAAAAAAAAAAGAAGAAGAAAAAAAGAAGGCAGCTCTGCTGAAAATAGCCTGGTGGGTTTGAAAATGCCATCCCTTGGGTCTGGGGGCTCCCACAGGAGGTGCCAGGGAGCCCAAGGGAGACCATCCCCTTCCCAAACTGTTTGCAGGCTGCTGTGAGCTGGCGGGGACAAGCAGGGTGTGATCCCTCTCCCACCCGGATGCGTTTTGTACAAGCACCTTGTGGCAGAGGCCACCAACCAAAAATGGACATTAAAATGCTATATCATAGAATCACCTTGGGTTTGGGCTGGGACCTTTGGAAGGGACCTTAAAGATCATCCATTCCCACACCCCTGCCCTGAGCAGGGACACCTCCCACCAGACCAGATTGCCCCAAGTCCCATCCAACCTGGTCTTGAACCCCTCCAGGGATGGGGCAGCCACAGCTTCTCTGGACAACCTGGGCCAGGGTCTCACCACCCTCACAGCACAGAATTTTCTCCTGAGATCTCATCTCAATCTCCCCTCTTTCAGTTTAAAAGCACTACCCCTCACCTGAGTGTTCCACTCCCTGATCAGGAGTCCCTCCCCAGGGACTGGAGGATTGATGGCAAGTCTGAGCAGGGTGAGCTCAATCATAGATGGAGCAGACCCCGTGGCACTGAGCTGAATATATAAGCTATATATACACCTATAGTTATATATATGCATGCTTTCTGCAGGGTGACCAGCTCCTTCAGCTCTCCCCAGCACAGACGCTGCCGCACAAGGCCAAATCCTGGCTACCTCTTGGTGGGATGCTGAGCCAATCTTGTTCCTCTGGAGGTCCCAGCCCTGCAGCATCCATCAGGGCAGACCAATCTCAGCCCTCTCCAGCAGTGAGGGGCTGCAGGTAAGACTCTCCCTCGGCGAGACCATCACCCAGTCGCTGGGGATCTGGTTCAGGATCTGCAGATGGACTGGGCTCCAGCTCTGCCACCAGTCTTCCCGCTCGACCTTGGGCCAGCTGCTTAGGTCTCCTCCGTACCTGCTTCCCATCTGTTGGAAAATGACTGGGTATATTAAAGGGTTGGTGTGAAGATAAGTAAACTGTGAGGCTATTATTAGCTATTATGCTGATAGGGCCCAAATGTTCCTATTTTCTGTAACAGCTCAAGAACTTAAGCAGGCGGAAAAAGGCTTTGGGAAAATAAAGCATCGCCTTTCCAGGTCTCCTCTCAAAGGAGGGAGGTGTGTCTTCCTTTCCAGCCAGCTCTTCATGCATTTTATGAAATTGCAATGCCCACATTTTCCCTAATGGCCTTCGTTCCAGCCCATGAAATGGCCCCCAATAGCCTTTGGCTCATGGAATCCTTCCAATGTGCTTCAGATTACCTGCAATGCCTTTATTAATCATAACGCGCAGGTGCCAGAGCCACCGGAGGGAAGGAGAAAGGAGAGGCCAGGTAATTTATCGCTATACGGCCCCAGCGGGAGCGGCGGCATCAGCCCAAAAATGCCTTTGCTTCCTGGTTCCCAAATTTCTCAGGAGGACAAGACAGGAGAGGGGGGTTATCTGTGAATCATCTGTCATCTCCAAAGCGTTTGGCTACAACCTTTCGGTGACTCGCGGGGAAAAAAAGTTATAAATGAAGTGTGGGGGTGGGGGAAGTGACTAATTGAGCACCATAATTACACACAGCTCCCAAAAAAAACCCCAGCTGAGCATGTTCCTTCAGCCACCAGCACCCTGAGAGAGGGGTGAGAACGTGCCAGGGTTTTCATCAGGGCCCGGTTATTGCGGAGCGTTGGTGTCAGGGGCAGCATCACCTGGTGGGATGCAGCCTTTTCACGTGCTGCAGTCGATGCACGGGGATACACTGGGGTTTGGGAGTTGGAGGGGACTGGAGCTGAAGTGGGAAATCAGCTCTTCTTGTTGCCCTGTTCGGGGGGAAGCAAAATAAAGGAGTGTTTAGTGCTGCAGGGCAATGTAGGGCGAGGATTGATACCCGCAGGCATTCGAGATTTGCAGGTAAGGCCACCAGTTTCCCTCAGATATGTGAAGGTGCTAATAAAAACTGGTGCCCAGTTTGGAAAAACTTCTGTTCCAGCCAATAATACTTGCAGGATAAAATACTGGAATCGATATATCCCGTGAGCCAACTGAAACCATTTGAGTCCGCTTGCTGCCTCTCTGGCTCGGGAAATGAAGGCAGCCCAAGGAACACCGAGCACCTTTCCCTTCAGAAGTCTCCCCAAACTTAGTGGCATTTGGAATCACCCGAGGCAGCTGCACCCTGGGATAAGTTAAATGGTGTATTTGGGAAGTCCCATCTTCCAGAGGAGCCTGGCACCAAAATCCGTGTTGTGTTCTTACGGCGTGGGATAACTCTTCCTCCCGGTTTACACGCACTGATGAGCACACGCCAAGGATGGCTGGATTTCCGTACAGCACAGGGCTTTCTTTTCCTGACACAGGGATCCATCTGCCAACATCACAGATCTAATTAGTACTCTCTTATTTCTATTCACCGGCTAGTAAGCATGTGGCGTCTTTCCACAAGCCTATAAATCCTCGCTCCACGCAGACGTACACCATATTGCGATGGGTGGGTTATAACCCCAGTCAAACTGGCAGTTGCAGTTGCCTTCCCATGGAGGCTTAGTGTCATGATAGCCAAAACAAGAGAGACCATCACCCAAAACACAGGCTGGCACAGCAGGGCCAGGGACGCTCAGCTACCATATCCCCATCCCCTAAGAGCCACACGCACCACTCCTGGGTCAATGTGAGTGTTTGTAGGGCTGGCATTGAATCTGGATTTGTGCAAGAGTCAAAAAAAAACCCCAAATCCAGCACAGAGGGTTGGTCATAAAGAAGGATGTGATTTGTGCGGTTCAACACAGTGGAGCGAGTGCAAGGGCTGGGAGAAAGAACCATCCGGGACACCATGAGCCCTGGAGACCCAGCCCCGGGAAAGGAGAATTAGGAAATCTCTTCAAATTAAACAGAAGGAGGGGAGAGGCAAGAACTGGCTTCAGTTCTGCTCCAAACAGAGCAACTCGCTTCCCTTCCCAAATCCCTGCAGGTCAGAAAATATTGCATGAATATGCACTAGAGGTTATTTTTCTTCCCATGCTGGGGAGTTATTTGGAAGCCCCCCCACTGGTGTTAAATTCAATTACCCACACAAATAGCACGGGAGGTGAGGGCGACAGACCCCACTGGTTTGCAGGCAGGCTGCTCTGCAGTGGGCTGAAAGGTAGAGCTACTGTACCATGCCCTGAAAGGCACCTATTTGAGTTAGAGCTCATCAAGCTTCCACCTGGTGTAAGCTACTTTCCAGACCTCCCCCTGCAACGATATCCCACTTCTGCTGAGCAAGAGCTGAGCCTATCAAATACCTAAGGAGTTAGTAGCAAAGTGCCTTAATTACCCATATGGTCTTATTTTGGGGTTTCCACCGATTTTGATAAAAATCCACACGTGTGTCTATATTCATATTTCTAATATTTTTAAAAGGACTTCTTGTGAAAGAAAAAATAAAATAAACTGCCTGCTCACCAGTGACTCTTCTTCTTCTTTCCCTTTTCCTAAATATCCTCCTTACTTTGCAAGGTTACTCCCTACTGTGCCTTTTTTAGGATTTAAACAAGACATTAAAACAAGCGAGAGAATGAGTTTTCCCCGGGGAAGCTAAAAAATTTCATATCCCATCAAGCTTCCCAGCAAGCAGCATCCCGGGGACTAGCGATGCCAGATCTCGAGGTATGATGTAAAATGCTTGAAAAGCATCATGGGGAATACATTTAGTGCTCACAGTGCCAGGAAAAACAGCAAGAGTGAAAAAGTTGGGCAGTTTTACGCTGTGTCAGGGGCAGGATGTCATCACGGGATCGGTACCCACCAAATAAAGGCAGAGACAGGATGGGAGGAAAACCCAAGGCTTGTTTTTTAAAACCACAACCTCTCTAAGCCAAATTAACCCCTTGAGGTAAGCCCACTAAAGTCCATGGTGCTACTGGGAAACCTGAGTTAACTGGGCTCTTTTGCTCTGTTTTCTGCTTATTTCAGAGGAGCTGGCCTGTTTCTGCGTTGCTGGCCAAGAGCGAGAGTGTGAGGATTAATAATCAATTCAAGGCTGCAAAGTGCTGCATTGCTGTGAAGTATTTAATTTAGATCCTTTCTTGTGTTTCTGGGGATGTAGCCTAAGCTGTCTAAAAGAGAAAAAAAAAACCCAAAGAGGGGAGGTGCAGCCCAGAACTTGCAGCGATGTGAAAAATTAGAGGGAGGGGGGAGAAAAAAAAAGACAAGAAAATGAAACAACAACAAAAACCCATCAGAGAGTGTGAAATTCACCTGGATCTCTCCTAAGGGGTTTGCACATTTGTGTGATTAGAGTCATATTTATAGGAAAATCTTGTCACTTCTCCTCACACCCTGTGGGGCTGTAAAACACATCGCGGCTGCTCTCGGGTTTTTGGAAGAGCTGCTGAAAACAGGAGAACGTGTGCAGGAGGGACAGATCCTGGGGTGCAGGAGGGACGGATCCTGGGGTGCAGGAGGGTCCTCAGCCCGGGGACATGCCTCTCTGTGCAGGAAGGGGCTGTGGGGTTTAATCAGGGTGTGATGCCAATGTCCCTGTGCCAAGGGACGGTGGCACAGAAGGCACTTTGGCGGAAAAACACATGCCAAAAAACGCTTCTGGATGCTGCTCCAGAGGCTTTTCCCACTGTCATGGGAGAAAGATGGTAAATGAGGACACTCATTTTGCCTCTGGCCACAGTTTGCAGTGCCAAAGCATCCCCTTTTTCACCCAAAGGGCCCTGAATAATGTCCAAGAGCAGGATTTCCTCCTGGCACCAACCTGTTAAGGAAACAGCTGGCATTAAAACAAACAAGCAAATGACAAAGCAAGTCTCCACTAAAAGCTGACATCCTCCATAACAGGACCTCGCTCAGATGTCGACTTAGAATTCTCAATGATCTCCCAAAGAGTTATGAAAACCCAGTAATTGTGATTGCCGCAACCAGTGGTTTCCCCAGCACTTTGTGAGCTGCTCGGGCACAAATGGTGGCAGGAATAAACAGGAGAGCGAGGGAGAAATGGAGGGAAGGGGAGAGGAGGTAAAGAGGCGACATGGAAGAGCAGAAGAGCCCAGGGCTGTGCTGGCAAGCTTTCCCTGCTCACCAACAGTGCTCTGTGGTTTCTGAGCACACCCCAACGCGGCAGTGACAGACCCGTCTTCAGGCTACCAAGTGCTACCTTGTGAAACCTCCCCCAGCAGGGGCTCCTCAGGCAGAAGAAGGGATATTGGGGTTTTTTCCCACTTGTCAGAGGGATGTGTATATATACAGCTAATATATATATAAATTTAAAAGCCAAAAAAAAAGACATGCAGAAAAGAGCCGGAGCCCTGAACCAAAGATAAAAGCCTAAACAAGTGCACTGGAGTGTGAGGGTAAGCAGAGAGAGGAAAGCCATTAGGGACAGCAGAGCTTTGGAGAAGAGAAGAAGTGATTCCTCGGGAGAAAGGGGTGGGGAAGGGTATCTTAAAGACAAAGAAGCCGAAGTCGGACAAAAACCCATGGAGAGGTATCGCTGGAGCTCAAGGCACCACAAATCACCTTCCCCCGGTCGGAACTGGCTCTGGCTGAGATCTCTGGGTCTGTGAGAGGAGGGAGGGTTGGGCTGGATGGTCTGGTAGGTCCTTCCCAACCTTGTTTCCGTGATTCTGTGCCTCTATGACATTCTCTGCGCTCTCCCTTGCAAGGCCCGGCTGCCTCGACACAAACAGGAGCAACGATGGCACCACAAAATAATAAAACAGCAATCGTTTGGTTGGCTTGTCACACATTACAGCTAATTATTTAATTACTCTAATTTAAAGTTTTACTAGATTCAGCATCAAAGCATAAAAATCTAGTGATTGCAGTGTCAGAAAGGAATAATATAATTAACGTATTTAGTAGTAACATATTAAACTGTTGATTGCGCTGCATTAATCGGCAGAGATGATATGATCCAAGGGAAGCTCTGAAATAAATACATAGACAGGCCTGTGCTGTTGTCCCCCTCATGCCATCGCTTACCTGAACGTGGGGTGGGAGGTGCATGGGGGGGACAGCATGAGGAGACAGGCAGAGCCACTGGATGGGGCTTTGGGCAACCTCATCTAGCAGGAGGTGACACTGCCCATGGCCATGGGGTTGGAATTAGGACTTTAAGGTCTCTTCTAACTCAGACCATCCTAGGATTCGGTGATTCGATGGTTTCTGCTGCAGGTGTCTGTGGGGACAAGCTGTAGATGAGGTGATGGCATCACCACGGGGGCGCACGCCGAGCACAAGGCTTTGCACCATAGAATCACAGAATGGTTTGGNAGGGGCACATGCCGAGCACAAGGCTTTGGGTTGGAAGGTCCTTAAAGATCATCCACTCCCACCCCCCTATCCTGGGCAGGGACACCTCCCACCAGACCAGGTTACTCAAAGCCCCATCCAACCTGGCTTTGAACCCTTCCAGGGACGAGGGAGCCATAGCTTCTCTGGGCAACCTGGGCCAGGGTCTCACCACCCTCACACCAAAGAATTTCTTCCTGAGATCTCATCTAAATCCCTCCTCTTTCATCCCCGCAACCAGGCCCAAAGCACAGGTGACAAACCTGGGGACATGTCTGGCTGGCGTGTACCATGACAGCTCTTTGCCTGGGGACATGCTGGGGTGTCCCCAAAGCTGCTTGGGCTTGCACAGACCTGAGCTCACAGACCCAGGCTTCACAAGTTCTCTCCCACATTGACACATACCCCACACTGAAGCATTTAAATGAATCAAGGTCTAATTCCCCGAGTTACCCACAACACACCAAATCCAGCAGCAGCTGGGGACTCCCATTCTTGAATGCATAGGACCTTTATTTTGGGAGTGCCCTCAAAACCTGGCTTGCTGGTCACCAGACAATTAGAAGTGGAGAAACTGTTTCTGCCTGACATAACCTAATAACATTCCATTTTGGGTTGTTTTTTTTCCTGCATTGCTCCAGAGCCAGGCAGCCAACAGAGGGAGTACAGAGTCCCCAGCAGCGCTGAGTGCCTGGCCTCTGCCACCCCCTGGGCTGTGTTCCATCCATCCTGCTGGCACACCAACCAGGAGGCAGCAGAAGGCACCAGCCTTGGGTGAATGTGGTGCTCTGAACTCCTGTCCCCTCTCACAGGACACGGAGCAGCTCAGCTCTTCAGAGGACCTTACTCCAAATTAGAGCTGCCATCTGAAAACGTGAAAACGAAGCAAGATGTTGGTAAAGAAAAGGCCAGTCTGGAAAGAAAGGATGCAAAACAGCGAGAGGGGATAAGGATTTATGTTTTTAAGCTTAAGCTCTCCTACAAAATAATTCCCTGGTCACAAAGGGAAAGACAGCGAGAGAGAAAAGACATTAAGTGAAACATACAGGCAAAACCAGACACATGCATCTAATAATTACAAATTACACCAATTTGGGTTGGGTTTTTTTTTTTTCAGATTAATTTCTGTCTAAGAAGAAACGCCATCTATTCCTTTTTCTCCCTCAGAATGCAGAGCAGCCTCCTCACCTCTCTTGGGAGACAAGCCCCGTTCCCCAGCATCACCCAAACACCTGCCCGCAGCAGAAACCCTCCCGGCCCCACTCCAGTTTCCAGACCCACATCTACCCACGTGCAGTGTGCTCTCTGGCCACCCCTGGGACAGCTAATAAGTGGGATTTTTGGTAGAGCTGCTTCTTTATTGCAGCTGAAAATGCCATTATACTTTAGCTTTCTAAAGCTGTCGTATATATCATAATATAGAGAATTATTCGTGTCTATATCATTATCTAAAAATTTGTATCCACGCAGTGATCAGGGGAGCTTTCAGCACAACTTATTTATTGTCGTGCTCTAATACAAGACTTTCTTAAAACATTATGTGCATTGGTATGAAAATCTGTGATCACATAAAGTTGAAAGATGCCTGTCGGTGTTAGAACAGGTTAAGGCTGAACATCAGGGAAGAATTCTTCCCAGAAAGAGTGGTCAGTCACTGGAATGGGCTGCCCAGGGAGGTGGCTGAGTTGCCAGCCCTGACTGTGTTTCAGGGTAGATTAGATGTGGTGTTGAGGGATCTGGTGTAGGGGAGAACTTTGAAGAGCAGGGCTGATGGTTGGACTTGATGATCCCAAGGGTCTCTTCCAACATAAATGATTCTATGATTCTATGATTTTATATATATATATGATCTAAAAGCAGTAGTTTAGTGTTAGCATTCACAGAGCAAGCCAGTTTGAGCTTCCCAGGGAGACTCCCATGCCCAGGCTGCGATGCCCAGCTTTGCAGCCTCTCCCAGCAGCGGGTGGCAGAGGTTGTGGCAGCAGAAGGGCACATCTGGCTGCTCCTACCTGCCTAATGCAGGACAGCCCCAGCTGCCCGCGCCTTCTCATCCACCCCCATTTGTTGCAAGACCAGAACAAACTGTAACCTTCAAATTAAAAGAAATCATTTACTTAGGGGTGGTTGTTGTTGTTTGGGTTGGTTTGTGGGTTTTTTTTCTCCCCAAATAACAGAATTCAAATACATTATTTGAAAAAAAAAATACATTTTCTTTTTCCACCTGACTGCGTCCCGTGATTGTGGTGTGATTATTAAACACTTCATAAATAATAATGTGACATTTTCAGATTGTGCCTCTGATTAAGCAGCCATTCTTCTCTCCCTGGCTGCGAGCGTGGACAGATGAGATTGCTGCAGACACCGCACGCTTTGTGCCTCCTTCCCCGGGGACCGGGGATCAGAAGTCGCCCCCGTAACCCAATTAAATCCAAGAGGATATGAGCTGATCGCGTCAGGACGGCTCCAAAACTCGGGGCTGTCGACAGGGAATCCTGGCAGGAACTTCTCTGCCCCATGAAGGCAGCGCCATGCATGTCCTGGGGAGGGTATGTGACGCAGGGAGTCACTTTCTCTGCGGTGGGTAAGGACTGAACTCAGTTATGGTTTGGCATCAGGACGCCTGGTCCCGGAGCAAAGAGGCAGTTCCAGATGAAGACAGGACTAAACCCAGGGAACTGAAATAGAAGAGAAGATGGGTTTCATCTGAAAGCAAAAAAACAAAGCAAAGTTGAGAGATAAATACCCTCTCAATGAGGGATCAGAGTCCTTTGAGGATCGATGCGTTGCAGAAACCCTCCGAAAATGTTTATTGTGCCTTTTTCACATCCAAAAGAAAAAAAAACTCAACATTTAGTGAAGTTATCTATTCAACAAAGAGCCAGAATCTGGTGGCATTTCTCCTCGGGTTCTTCTAGAGCCGAAGATGCAGCTGTGCCTCCCAGAGCTGTCACAGGGAGCAGCGCAGGCGCCAGCGGAGGGGACACTCTCCCAGCCCAACTTTCTCTCTTGCCTGGTAGAGCATCCAGATGAGTTAATAATCCCAGTCAGAAAACCCAAATGCTTCCTGGTTTTTGTTTGTTTGTTTGGGTTTTTTCTGCTTTTATTTATTTTCTGAGCACAATCACCACTTCAGAAAAATGACCTAAGCAGGCAGCCCCTCTGCACGGACCCTCCCAACCATCTGTCTGGATGTTACTGACCTTTCACAGTATGCAGGCAGGAGGTGGAAAGGACGGGATAAGGAAGAGGGGGGCTGGGAGGTGTGGAAAAGTGTCATTTCTGTAACAATGGCTTATTGCATTTGGATAATCCCGCTCCTTGTACCGCTGCTAACACGGTAATCCTTCTCCACCTACTGTATGTCAACAATGCAATAACCTCCCTCTCCCCCCGCATCAATAACCCACCAGCCGCTCTCGGCGGCACTGATGACTTCTAGGATGGCAGCAGCTCAGATGGTCCCTGCTTGCTCATCCCTGCCTCCCACCCTCATTAGGGTTTAATTTGGCTTTAAGGACAGTTGCCATCAGCCTTGTGTGGCCATAGCTTCTGCGAAACAAGAGCAGGCCGTACCTGAACTCAGGATGCTCCTCGGCTCAGCACAGGGGCCAAGGTGGTTTCCACCAGAGTCATTTCTCTGTACGTTCTCAGCTGAAAAATTGAGGCAAGATTTGCCAAAGACTTAACTGGCCACCGGCTCAGTGCGTGCTCCAAAGCTGCTCTAAGCTCAGCGTTTCTGAAAACGCTTCAGTGGCTGGGTGGTGGGTCAGGTTCTCAGCTCACTGTCCCCACTGCAGCCTTCAGACCTGTGCTAATTGCACCCACACCAGCCCACCACTCATTGATTAATCAGCACGAACATACACGAGTGCTCTCCACAGGCATGTTAAGCAAACTCTGGTTAAAACAAAAAAAAATGAGAGAGGAACAGCAGCTAAAAAATAGTTAAAGCCAAGTGATGTGACAGATTGGGGAAAAAAAAAAAGATCTGAAAGCATAATCAAGTAAGCCTAATATCAGGGAGCATATGGTAAAGAGATCTTGTAAGAGAATCCTTAATACTACAGAGGGCCTCACACACTGATTAATATCACCCCTCTGTGTAGTCTAGCATGGATGGATTCAAGAAGCTGATAATTTTCAGAAATGCCGCTCCTCGTAATGATAGAAGATGAGGTTTTGTGAGTTATGTTGGGAATTATTGGCAAAGGTTAGGTGATTTCCCACTGGTGCTAGAGGGAAAACATTGCTTGCAAATTACCAGCATTTGTCAGTACTAATACCACATCCCCCAGCCGCCTAAACTGTCAACATTAATAGGTGTCTTTACAGCAAAAAAGGGTTGACGATAGTCAGACTCGATCAGACCTTGCAATGAGAAGAGTGTGATACCAAGAGTAAAGACAGGGAAATGTGCTCGTGCTGCCTCTTGCCTGAGCTCCCAACATCCCACCCCTCGCCGTGTGGGTGGCACTGCTCACCACGCTCTGCCAGTTATCACATTTCCTTCCCCCTTCGCTCTCCTTCCCACCTCTCTCTCGTTCCCCAGGTAGGTTCCATTAAGCCTCTTCCACCTTCTCTCTCTTTCCAGTGAGTGCTCTGCTTTCATCCCCCCAATCAGTGAGAGGACAAGAGGAAATAGGCACAAAGTTGAGCATAAGAAGTTCTACCTAAATGTGAGGAGGAACTTCTTCACTTTGAGGGTGGCAGAGCCCTGGAATAGGCTGCCTGGAGAGGTGGTGGAGTCTCCATCTCTGGAGACATTCAAATCCTGCCTGGGCATGTTCCTGTGCAACCTGCTCTGGGTGGACCTGCTTTAGAGGGGGGTTGGAGGAGATGATCTCCAGAGGTCCCTTCCAACCCCATATCATTCTGTGATCATTAGGGACGGTGACTTGACCTCCAGAGATGGTGACTCGACTACCTCCCTGGGCAACCCATTCCAGTGGCTGACCACTCTTTCAGTCCAGTAATTCTTCTTAATATCTAATCTGAACCTCCCTGCTGCAACTTCAGACCATTTCCTCTGATCCTGTAATTATTCACTTGGGAGAAGAGGCCAACATCCACCTCTCTACAACCCCCTTTCAGGTAGCTGTAGAGGGTTATGAGGTCTTCCCTCAGCCTCCTCTTCTCTAAACTAAACATGCCCAGTTCCCTCAGCCTCTTCTTATAGGACTTCTTCTCTAGACCCTTCACCAGCTTGGTAGCCCTCTTCTGGACATGCTCCAGCACCTCAATGTAGCAAGGGGCCCAGAACTGAACACAGTACTCGAGGTGGGACCTCACCAGTGCCAAGTACAGTAGAACTCCTGGCAGAACAGCAATCATCACTATTGCCCAGCAATTCACAACTGTTTTGCTGAAGAGGTGTCTTCCCTCCTCGCTTTTCCCTCTGCACATCATGGTAACCCACCATCCACTCCTCCAGCACTTCAAGGACAAGAGGTAAAGGATGCAAGCTGGAACAGAGGAGATTCCAGTTAAATATGAGGAAAAATTTCTTCCCAGTGAGAGTGACTGAACACTGGCAGGGGCTGCCCAGGGAGGTTGTGGAGTCTCCTTCTCTGGAGACATTCCAAACTCACCTGGACGTGTTCCTGAGTGATCTGATCTGGGTGTTCCTGCTCCAGCAGGGGGATTGGACTGGATGATCTTTCGAGGTCCCTTCCAATCCCTGATATTCTGTGATTCAAATGCAGGGCTAGTGACCTGTCTGTGCCTCAGGCAGGCAAAAGAACCCCACGATTTCGCTCCTTACGTCTTCATCTTTCAGGCCTGTGCAACTGGGCTCAGCTTTGTCCCCACGTTAACGCAGAGCCTGACGGGTGGTTTGGGTCAGCCGTACCCCCGCCAAGGAGAGCATATAGAAGACAGACATCTGCTCTCCCGAGCCTTGCAGCACCAGAGGTAGCATTAATTTAGGTCGGCCACAACCCGAGATAGAAATAATTTCCATTCGACTCCTCCTTCTGTCAAACCGAATAAAGTATCGCCGAGTTTCCACCTGGGCTGGCCCCTTGGTGATTGCCATTAGCGAAGGCAATCAGCCCCTGGCCACCTCGCCACTCCACATTAATGCAGGGCCGGGGGAGGGCCCCGTCCACTATCAGCACAGAAAGAGAGCCTTTGCCTTTTAATGTGCTCATTCTTCACATGGCTGCTGGCGATAAACGGAGCTGTCAAAACAGAGGGAGAGGCCAGCCCGGGCGGAGATAGGAGATTTCTGCTGATTTCTCAGGGAAAGAGAGGAAAAAAGAAAAGAAAAAAAACAAAAGCAGCAGGGAGCAAGCCCTCAGCATCCTCATGGAGCATCCTCATGGAGCAGCAGGGCTCTGGCAGGGCAGCTTTGCTAATCCTAACTCCGTTCTCCTGTGTGCCACCATGTCCTCGTCTGCTGCTGCCCCTTCCCCGCTGCCCCACGGGCTGGGCTTCCCAAGCAGGTCCCACCACGGCTCCCGTGGAGGAGAAGAGCCAGAGAACCTGGTGCCTGGGGGACACTGCTCGATTTTGCCCTCCCGCTCATTTGCACACCCCATCATCAGCCAAAGCTACTTTTCCCGGGGGCAGGACAATCAGTACTCCAGACTGGTGGGGTGTTAGCAGTTTCTCCCACTGTTGCAGGTGGCTCATACACCACCACGTGGGGAATGGAAGGTCCAGGCTCATTCCCCGCTCTCCTCACTGGCAGTTAAAGGCAGGCTGGGCACAGGGTGCTCCTTGCACACCTCTGCTCTAATAACTTCAAACACAGACACAAATGTTCACTCTGCTGACACTCAAGGGCCAAACCCCCAACAACCTCAACACGTTTTGCATCCCAGGAGTGTCTGGTCCCTGGGTTGCAGGGACAACAGATCGGGACAACCCCTGATGTTGTTACCAATGGGTGCAAGCTGTATGGGAAAAGTGCCAGGTTTAATGCTAAATAGCTTGTTCTAACCCTGCCTGTGGTGCCACAGTTCCAGGGCATCCCACCATCATCTGAATAACCTAGGGATTAATAATCTGGGCTTTAACAACTTCTCCCACCCTCTGTGACGATGGGGGAAATGACACAGGGTTGGTTCCCCCCCCAAGAACTGGGCTGCAGGTGTCTCTGGGTGCAGCAGCTCTAAAGGGGTGAAAAACTGCGTGCGTGAGCTCAGCCCACATTTTGAGGACTTTTTTTTCCCCTAAAAACATTTTCTATGATCAATACTTGGGAAACTACCTGGGTCGTTAGTTTAAGGCAGTTGAATTTATTATTCTCCTCAGATAATGTTAAATGCACAAATACAAGGGGTTTTTTCTTCATTTTTTTTACTTCTTTTCTTTCCCTTTCTTACACTGCACCCTCCTCTTTGGCAAATAGGGCTCCCAAGTCCCTTCTGATCACTAATAACATGGGCTTTCATTCCCTCTTGGAACAAGTGAAATTTCTTTGACGTCTTAACTTTGCACAAATAGATTTTAATGAGGGAATATCACCTTGCCTTGAGCTAACTCTCTTCCTTTGCTCTTCCAAGGCTTTTGTAGTCATCCCCTTACAACTTTCAGAACATTAAAGTTCAGCAAAGTGTTTGAACGCCGCATACCATTTCCCCAGGAACTTTGTTTATTCGCTTCAGACTGTCACAGGAGGGACACGCTTTCAAAGACAGGATGTAAATCAGGCAAAGGAAGAACATCTTCTGCAGCCCTCCATTGTCCTGACATGGGCTTTCATGTCTGCTCGGGGGATTGCACACAAAAGCGCTTCCCATTGGGTGACAACCAGGGTGATGCTGCTCATATAAATAAGGCTCTGAAGTTTCGGTGCTCTCAGAAGAGCCGCGCGAAGCCTGAAGTGTCAGTAACACGCACTTGCTGAAGGGATGGGGAGAGCACAACAGATGTGGGAGAGGAGATCTAGCTACTTGCCAGAGGATCCATCAGTTTGTGTTCAAACTCGCTGTAGACTAAGCAAAGACAACAGGCAGTGAGGACATCAGCCTCTGAGTTCTGAATCTAGAAGAAGATATGAATCTGGAGTTAGGAAATACTGATCCTGTGGTCAAATTCCTCTCCCTGCTCCTCACAGAGCACAAAGGTGAGACAACAGGCTGAGAAGCCAGACCTGTCCCATGCTGGCATTTTGAGTGAGGTTCCCAACACAGAGAGACACCGAGGGATGGACTTCTCTCACAACAGTTGTCCTCTGGGGTGGAGCAAAGTGTCACTGTGAAACGTGGCTAGAGCACTGAGATCCTGGGCAGACGTTCACTGAACCCATGAGTGGGATTCAGCTGTCCCCCTGCAAACCCTTCCCTTTGCTGATAATTTACTGTAATTAAACCATATGTAAAATTCTGCCGCTCTGTCAGAGGCAGAGACCTTCTGCTGCCCATATGCCAGAAAGACAAATGAAGGGCAAAGCTCACAGGAAGGCTTTTTGATTAAGGAACAGTAAAGACTCCATCATAAATGGGTCTGCTGGTGCTCAGGTGATGTTGGGACATAGGAGTGAGGTCCACGGTGAGACATGAGACCCCAGGAACGGGCCAAGAACCAGGTGGTGACCACATACTCTGTGTCTCCACCTCCCCCGTTGCTGTAGGAACGGGGTGTGACCAGCGTCCGGCCTTATCCCTGGCAGAGATTACTGATGCTCAGGGCTTGCTTGCTCCCCAGGGTTACACCTACCTCTATGGGGACAGCAGCTGTGGGAGGCTGGGAAACAGCCAGGCTCTTCTCTGTGGACAATAGGGGCAATGGGTGCAAGCTGGAACAGAGGAGATTCCAGTTAAATATGAGGAAAAATTTCTTCACAGTGAGAGTGACTGAACACTGGCAGGGGCTGCCCAGGGAGGTTGTGGAGTCTCCTTCTCTGGAGACATTCAAACCCCACCTGGACGCGTTCCTGAGTGATCTGATCTGGGTGTTCCTGCTCCAGCAAGGGATTGGACTGGATGAGGTTTCAAGGTCCCTTCCAATCCCTGAGATTCTGTGTAACCCACTGAAAGGACAAGAGGCAACGGGCACAAAGCAAAGCACAGGGAGTTCTGTTTAAATGAATGGCAAAATATTTTACAGTCAAGTGTGGGAACCAGTTTGCCAGAGGGATTCTGGAGTCTCCATCCATGGAGACGTTCAAAATGCGAGGGAAGGTGATCCTGGGCAGCCAGGTGATGGACTAGATGATCCCCAGAGGTCTCTGCCACCTCAACCCTTCTGTGAGCCTCAGAGATGAATTCGTGGTGCTACGGAGTCTGAGGGAGGGATCCTGAATTTCCAACACTTCCAGCTGTCAAAATGGAAATTATTCCAATTTCTTAAAACACAACAGAGAGGCGGGTTCTCACTTCCAGACAATTCACTGCTGCAGACTTCCCAGGCGGCAGGGAGGAATATTTTGCTGTTGTAGATCTAGCTGCACTCCAACAAGTGCAGCAAGAGAAAACTAAATGAACNTAAATATATATATATATATATATATATATAAATTCTGTAATGTCCTACACACTCTGCCCCCCCTCCCCCAGAAAAAAAAATAGGGGAAAACAAAGAGTTTGACTTCCCAGGGATGATCTTTGATTTGTATTCCACAGCCCAGCCTTTCCTCCCTTTTACCACAAATTAAAGTGCAATTGAAATGTTTACAGTAATTTGCAAGCAGAGGTTACACTCTGCTTTTAATTTAAAATGGCCAAGCAAATTGAGGGAATGATTTCATCTCAGTTCATTAAGCT
>VZTM01026467.1:308140-325691 GCA_013400555.1 Jacana jacana
GAACACTGGCAGGGGCTGCCCAGGGAGGTCGTGGAGTCTCCTTCTCTGGAGACATTCAAAACCCACCTGGAGGTGTTCCTGAGTGATCTGATCTGGGTGTTCCTGCTCCAGCAAGGGATTGGACTGGATGAGGTTTCAAGGTCCCTTCCAATCCCTGAGATTCTGTGGTCCCCACTGAAAGGACAAGAGGCAACGGGCACAAAGCAAAGCACAGGGAGTTCTGTTTAAATGAATGGCAAAATATTTTACAGTCAAGTGTGGGAACCACTTTGCCAGAGGGATTCTGGAGTCTCCATCCATGGAGACGTTCAAAATGTGAGGGAAGGTGGTCCTGGGCAGCCAGGTGATGGACTAGATGATCCCCAGAGGTCTCTGCCACCTCAACCCTTCTGTGAGCCTCAGAGATGAATTCGTGGTGCTACAGAGTCTGAGGGAGGGAGCCTGAATTTCCAACACTTCCAGCTGTCAAAATGGAAATTATTCCAATTTCTTAAAACACAACAGAGAGGCGGGTTCTCACTTCCAGACAATTCACTGCTGCAGACTTCCCAGGCGGCAGGGAGGAATATTTTGCTGTTGTAGATCTAGCTGCACTCCAACAAGTGCAGCAAGAGAAAACTAAATGAACCCGAGCCTTTCACAGGAGCTGCAGCCAAACACAAGCTGATGTGGTTTTTTAAAATTGTAAATATATAAATAAGGGCCAGAATCTGGAGTCTAGAGCAGGAGAAACAGAAAGCTGATTCAGCAGAACAGGGCGTCGTCATAAAAGATTTATTACGCTTTATCAGCAATATCCACAGTCTTTCTGTGATTAGAGTTGCATTGTGTGTAATTATCTTATAGAAATTCTCCTCTTTGATGTGCTTTATCCACCATGCTGAAATACAGTTCCATTCTAGGGGGTTTTCATGGTTGACTGGAATTTACATTAATTCCTTTGGGCCTGCAGGGCCAGCCTGGTCTGTCACTAGCAAGCTCTTCATAAATATTNGCTTTTTTAATGTTGGCTGATTTTCCCCTTACCCCCCATGCCCAGAAACGGTTGCTATCAGCCAGGAAAACTCCAGGTGTTTGCAGGGCAACCTGTACAAGATGCAAATGCTTAAAACTGCCTTGGTTGTGTACCTGATTGTGCTTTTGTGGGTTTCAGCATGGGGCAGGTAATCACCTTCCATGGGAGCAGGCTCAATTTTCTGAATAATCGCTCAATCCTTGGGAGATGCTCAGCACCGCGCAGGGAGGGAAAAAGCATGGAGAGAGCTGGGGGGCAGAGGTTTGCAGAGTCGGGGGGGGTTGGGGGGGCTATGAGCAAAGCTCATTTTGTTCCCATGTTTGATAACTAAATGGAGGCTACTCTGATTAAATACCTCCAAATAACGCTCAAAACTGTAGCTCTGTGAGGTTTCAGGCTGCAGATACAGTTAAAGTGAAGGCAGAAGACACAATTAAGTCTGTTCTACATGAAGGTCACCTCTGTCACCCACCTACAGGTGCTGTTCTGTGGATACCTTCTGGTTTTCGATTCCATGTTAGAAGAGATGGAACTTAATCACTTTTTTTTTTTAACTCAGAGGTGGAAAAAAGCACAGAACTAACGAGCAGAATCCATCATTGCAAACCGCAGGGTCAGGCCAGCAGCAGGTCTGATCCCTTCCCAGACCTGGAGAAACCAGGAGAAACCAGCACGCCTGGTCCACAGCAACCAAACGCTGTCATCAAAGGCTTTGTTTCTGCAGGAGTCTCACTCGTCCCCTTCAGCAGGACCAGAGGAGGTGGATCCCCATGTTCACCATTTGGCCAGGTTTCCCAACCCAGAGTGTGATTCTCCTTGACCAGTGTAACTCCAGCACTGATGATCCCAAGGGTCTCTTCCAACCTAAATGATTCTATGTGTTGCAGCTTGGGAGCTTATTCCACTCTCAAACCATCAGGAACATGTAGCCAACGTTTTCCTTTATAACTGCAGGGAACACTTCACCCTCTAGCTTGATTTCTAGGGTATATATCAAACTAGATTAGATTCCAGGTCAATTCAAGGAGGGAATGACATCCTCCATTACCAACTCGACCTGATCCTCACCTCTTTCCAACCAGCCCTTCTGGGTTCGTTCGTTTCAACTCTTCTGTGGCAGGTTTCCTGAACAGCCATCAGCACCCAGATCATTAACTGGTGGTGGTGGTAGTGGTGGTGGTAGTGGTGGTCTTCACAAGATCTTGACTTGCTTGTGGGAGAGGGAATCATAAATCCCTTTTCCTAACGGCATATCCACTGTGCTTCTCAGGAGATGGGGGTTGATGGAAGGAGGAAACAGCCCAGGTTCTCCACTCCTGGGTGTTTACCTGAAAGGAGGTGGGTTTAACCACCCTAAATGGCAGCTGGGGAGGTTTGCCATGACCACACAGGCAGGTCTGGGGGGAACCGACGGCAGCGAAACCCCTGTGTGCTGTGAGAAGAGAGGGGGAGAGGGAAATCACTACATCTGAGGAAGGACTGAACCAAGTTAAGAGCTCTGTGCTTATTAGCTCCTCACAGCAAAATAATCTGCCACTGAGAGCAGACAGGGAGGAGTATCAGAGTGACTGTAATGGAACACAGATTGGTTCAACAGTACCAGGAACTCTTTTGAAGGCGGCTGTGAGGCTTAGAGCAGGTGGGTGCGACTCAACGGGGCGGCCCATCTCCAGGTAGAGACTTTGTTGAAGAGAAATAAAAAATAAATGGGGGGGGGAAAGAGTGGCAGGAGGGAGGAGGAGGGAGAAATTGAAATTCTGTTGTCAAGTAACATCACGCTTTAATTTCATGCCACATTATGACAATCTGGTCTGCGAGGCGCTCCCAGTGTGTGGCTGCAGAGCCGCTGCGTTACAGCTCCTGCTCGCAGCGCGGACGGGCCCGGGAGACCCGCAGCCCTCAGCTAATTGTAAACCCGATTAAACAGCAGTGTGAAGAAGTTTGATTAATTCAATCTATCTCCATGCATCGAGACCAGCACCAGACGTGGCATGAGCCCCAAATCTTGGGAGCATCGAGGTCTTTGTTCTTGGCGTTTAGAATATAAAAAATAATAACAATAGAAAAAATCTAAAGAAAAAAGAATTTAAAAGCAGCGTAGGAAAATAATGAAATGATGACATTATGACACGACTAAACATAAGTGACAATTCTACTTTTCTTCCTAGAAAATCCCCAACCTTTCTCCCTTTAAAAAATAATGCATAAAACCCCCCATTTCAATTAGCATCTTTATGCGCTTACCCTGATAAATTACCATACTAATAAACTTCTGATAGACTTTCAGGGGCTGCTTAACCAAGGGCTTCTGATCCAGCTGAATTCATGGTCTCTTGGACAGGAGGGATTTGGACTTGATTAATTTTAGTTGTTTCAATTGCAGCGAAACTGTCAATTGCTCTCCCTCTTCTGAGCGCGGGTGAGAGGGAGGATGGGAAGAGGGGCTGTTGCTGACAACTTGGCTGGTGGGACTGACCCTTTGGAAACCACAGCAGGAGGTGCACTCTGCGCCCAGCGGGGCAGTTTTGTGCCATTCCCCAGAAAGACATTCAATTCCCTCGTTTTACTTGACCAACAAATGCTCATGACGCTGCCTTCCGCTGGCTGCAATACCCTGAGCCTGGCAAACGGTACATCCAACTTACAAAGCCGTGGGTTGGAAGAAGTAATTTTGACCAAGAGAAGCGTGGATATTCCACAGGGAGGTTTTTACTCTGCATGTTCCTATCTGGAGACAACTGCAGCTGCATGTGCTTAAAGTCTGTGGGTCCTTCTCCCCACTAGGCAGGACCTTCATACGTTTCCAGCAGCAAAGGGATTTTCCCATGCTCGATTTGCAGAGGAAAGAGATAACCAGTCAAGTTGCTTTTCGCAGCTTCTTTTAGTCTTTGACTACCTGGAGAAACTAATGGAGAAAATAGTTCAAGAGAGAGAGAGATACTAATTTCTGTCTCCTGGAGTGACCCGCACACGTGTGTCTAATGCTCCCTTTCACTCTCTTACAGCCCCCTGCGTGGGAAGTGGCTCAGCTCCTACTGCATCGCGACTCGTAATGACACCGGCAACACAGCCCCACAAAGAGTAATATTAGATTATTTCTGTTATTCATCAGTATCACGGCTGGACAGAATCCTCTTAAATCTACCTAAAGTGGCTTCCCACGGATGCTGGCGCTACCACCAAAAAATAATATATTATGCATACATGTATAGCTTCTCAACTACCCACTGCCTGGGTTTTGTGTACCATTATAAAATACCTGCATGACCCTCCTAAATTGAATATGGTTTGATGGCAGAAGCTGAGCGACGGCAGTACTCAGAAGCCTTAAATATTTCAGCAGCCTTCTCCCTCCTCTTCCTTTTCTCCCCCACCAGCAACACAGAGGACTTCCCAGGCCCCACCACACTCCTGGAATGCATTCTCTCAAAAAACCCACTGAACCTCAAATTATTATTCCATGGTGAGAAAAGCAGTGAACAGTAGAAAATGACAGTTTACCCAAATGGAGGTGAAAATGCACTTTCTCCTGTACTTAAGAGAAATAACAGCTTTCAGCAAAGATCTAAATCCTAGCAACAAGCACTACATAAATGCAAAAAGGTCATCTCTTTGTTGGAGAAAGGTTACTTTGCTGAACATATACTTTAAAGAAAAAAAAAATCTACTGAAGGAAATTAAGCTTGGTAACATTTCTGTTGTATTTGCCCGTGGAGAGAACAGATCTGTGCACTCTCTTCCAGTGCAAGAACGCAAAGGAAAGTTGATTATAATGAATAATTTGCTTCTTGAGAGATACAAAGAGAATTGCAGATGCATTTCAAACTAATGGGTATTTAAAACCAGACTTTGGGCTCTGCTGAGGAAAGTGCTGGTTGCCAGCTGTGAATTCACCTGGATGGCAACAGAGAGGGACCTTACCCACCCTGCTAGAAATGGCCTGAATGAGGAGTGCTCCTGCCCCCCTGGTGCAGTCCCGCAACTTCTTCCTTGCCCTTCTCCCCTACCCAAACCAGCGTCTGCCTTGGCTGAAAAAACCACTTGGGGCAAAATTCTGGTTCCACTAAAAACCACAGGAAAACTTCCTCTGCCTTCCAAAGAGACAGAGGACCCCAAAGTTTGGGAGATGGCAGGTTCCAGATCCAAGACCTTCCTGTTTGAACAGACAAGCAGGCAAGGGGTATGGAGAGCAACGAAGGCACAGAGGGCTGATCTGCATAAATCCTTATTAAGCAGGAAAGTACATAAGAATATGTTTAATTTTACTCCTAGTCAATAAAGAGGCTCTGCAAGCCAGGTTGGGTAAACTGCTGTTCAGAGAGAATCATCACAAGGAAGAGGGAGAAATGAGACGACGAAGCCAAATGTTGAGGGGAGAAAGGAGGGAACAGAGCAGAAAGTACCTCAGAAATACCCAGAAAGTCTCAGTCCTGCCAAGGACAGCAGGAGGAATACAATCAGCTATGGGCTGCAGGAAACAGCAACTGCAAAACACTTGAGCCTGATGCTGAAGGATTCTGGTGGGGAAAATGAAACAAGGAAAAATCCACAGGGTTTATTATCCTGATTTAGATCCATCTAATTCTTATGTGATTCAGAACAAAATCCTCTTTCCTTGATCAAGCTCCAGCTCCAAGATAACAGCTATTTAAAACCAGGCATGTTTAAACTGACTGTGTTTAAGAGTAGATTGGATGTGGTGTTGAGGGATCTGGTGTAGGGGAGAACTTGTAGAGTAGGGCTGATGGTTGGACTGGATGATCCCAAGGGTCTCTTCCAACCTGAATGGTTCTATGATTCTATGATTCTAAACAGACACATGCAACAGTGGTCTGGGGTTCTTCTCCAGATCTCTTCTTGTCCAAAGACAAGTGCAGCTCTACCCCGTTGAAACCAGTCAGAAACTCCTGTTGACTTTACTGGGATCAAGGATTACATTGTCTTCTGGGGAAAATAGAAGTAGTTACCTTCAGAGCCAGTAAAAAATGGAGGGTAGAAATCTCTGGTCCATAAGAAGCTAAGCCTAGGAAAATAAAAATGCAATTCTGTGTCACCTTGGAAAGATCAACATCATTTGTCATGTGGCGTTTGTTCAGCAGAACAACAACTGCATTTGTGCTTTTAAAGGGAAATGAAAGGAGAAAGTAGCAGGAGGGGGGAATGGGGGAGATCTGAGCACAGGAATGTACTGCCACTCCAGCCTGCTATCATTAAACCACATCAGAACTTCATAATCATGGTGTTTAATTAAACAACAGAGGCATGGGTTTATGCATTAATAATGAGGCCTGGCACTTTAGCATGTCAGGCTAAATACAGTTTTAAATTAATAATGTAGCACCACGGCATTAGTGAGAAAATGAAATCTTATTAACAACTTAATAAAGTCCCTTATTTGCTAAAGTTCTAGCTCTCGGGGAACAGTGTTATAGTAAAGCATTTGCATCCCTTAAGGGGGCAGATGGGAGGAGGTGCTGCTTTCTCACACCCTCCATAATTCCATTATATATAGCTAGCACAGTCACTAAATATTGCCTAGTGTCTGCCAAAGAATGCCGTATGTTGCTTCTAAACCTAGGTGTGACATGCTGGATAATCTGCACAAGCTCTTTTTATACACCCAGGAAGGGCATTCACTCACTTTTTTCTATTACTGTACCATCTTACCAGGCAACACTGGAGAAGAAGTATGGAACTCCTGCCCTGTCCACAACAGCAGTGCTCTGCAGTCATTTCTGTGTGATGGTCTCAGGCCCCAGGACTGCAAACGCTGCTATTTTGAGGATGAGGAACCGAAGCACAGAAAGCAGCTGAGAGCAAGAGGAGTAACAGAAAGCAATTGATTTACTCTGGCTTAGAGGGTGACCACCCATCAGCTGGTCCCTAATACCTGTCTATATCAGCATTCTGGGGTTTAGGGTGGTTTATTGTCAGAGCAGACTGAGAGTGCACTCCAGCCCTGCTGACAGGCACTCATTTGTTAAGCTGCAGAAGCTCGAGCACTTTATAACCAGGGTCTCACAAGCTTTTAGCTTCCCGAGTCCCATCAATTTCAAGGACCTGGGCCACTTCCAGCACACAGTGAATGGGTAAAAGACTAAAGCCTGGACTTTTAGGACTCCATCTGCTCAGCCCTACAGCAGAATCTGAAGTCCAGGGCCAGGTTTCCATTTTTCCATGTGTTTGCCACAAATTTATTTACCTACATCCCTCAAATCCAGAGAAAGAATTCTTTTCCCCCCCTCCTCTACTGGTGGTCAGTGCTTCTGCCATCCAAGCAAGGGGTTTCTTCCCCCTGGCTTTCCCATCTTTCTTGAAAGTCTCCCCTGGTCTTGCTTTGCTGAGGAGAGAGAACAGGCTAGAGGACCATAATGAAATGAGTAACACAGGGACAAGATTCAAAGCCAATGAGCTGAGTTCAAACAGCTGAGCACTAAGGCCCCAAGGAAGTGACAGCAGCAAAAACACGAGCCAGAGCCACTAAATTCAAGGGAGATTGTAAAAAAGCAGAGGACTAGAGATATTAACAGATGATGTACATCCAGGTGGGAAACAGTCAAAGAAAGGCCTCTGTGGGATGTAAAACATTGATTATACGTCTTGGGCTGCTTGAGAGCTATTGGTTTGGAATGGAAATCAGCCAGCAACACCACTGACTGTCACAGATGGGAGTGCAGGGACCTTAAAAATCATCCAGTCCCACCCCCCTGCCCTGGACAGGGACACCTCCCACCAGACCAGGTTGCTCCAAGCCCCATCCAGCCTGGCCTTGAACCCCTCCAGGGATGGGGCACCCACAGCTTCTCTGGGCAACCTGGGCCAGGGTCTCACCAGCCTCAAAGCAAAGAATTTCTTCCTGAGATCTCATCTCATCTCAGTCTCCCTTCTTTCAGTGTAAAACCATTCCCCCTCATCCTATGGCTCCCCTCCCTCATCAAGAGTCCCTCCACATCTCTCCTACAGACCCCCTTTAGGGACTGGAAGGTTGCTATAAGGTCTCCCCAGAGCCTTCTCTTCTCCAGGCTGCACAATGAGGCCCTCTCAAGCCCTCTTCTCATGGTGACAACTCCCTTAAAAGAGAATGGCCTTCCATACCCAATGACTCGAAACTTCCAGTTGGATTTTCCATGTGTATCCCGCTACAGAGAGAATGCTGGTCTTGCAGAAGCTGGATGGGAGACTCTCGCTGTGCTCTTTTTTCATTCAGTTACTGCCCAGCTCTCTGGAATGAAGGGGGAGACGGGGAAGATCAATAACTGGGGGGTCTCATAGGAGAGCTGAAAGCGGGAAGGGGATGTCCCTGAGAAGCCCTGATCTGCAAGCAAAGGCCACCCCTCTGCACCTCTGCTGCCTCCGAGACCTGGGGCTGGGGCTGTCACTTGGGAGCCACAGAGTTCACGGGAAGTAGCACCTTGTGCAATGTTTGTGCAAGTGAAATGTCTAGGACACAAAAGTCACCTCAGCGTGCCTTGTCTTCCATCTCCTCCTGTTAAATAATAAATAGAAACCTAATGGAAGTGAGTGTGACTGCAGGAAGCGGTGTGAAGCCAGAGTCGGCCTGCATCTTCCCCCTTACTTCATCATCAGTGAGTAAATGGGTCACTGGTGAGTGGGATCTAAGTAAATCTCCATCGTTTTTATTCTGTCTTTATGCTCCACCTACTGCAATAGGACGAGGCTCAAACTCACACCCCCCTGCTACAAAACACTAAATACAAATGCTACAAATGATCTCATCAAAACTCCTTCTATTTCCTCCCTGAGCTCAAGAAAACTTGAGGAAACAAAGTTTTTCATTCTAGAAATCCTTCATTTGCTTTTTAATTGTGCAGTGGGATGTCTTGGGATCTGGTCTTTTTCGCCCCCTTTTTTTAATTTTCTATTTATTAATATTTAATCTCTGCACGGTGAAGAGGAAAATCATTTCTGCAATAACATCAGAATGGGAGGGTTAGAAATCAATAGCCAAGCTCTCACAAGACACATTCAATCCCTTCTTAATCCATTTTCGACTGCTCCCCTGTCTTATTAGAGCAGCCAAGTTTTCCCACACTGGTTAGGTTGGGATATTCACGTTGCAAGAGGGAACAGAAAGCACCCAGAGAAGCCTGAAAGGCAGGAGAGAGAACAGAGCATTTGTCTTCAGGAGAGAAGTCTAGACCTCATTCTGAACCCAAATCTACTCTAAAATCCTTCTGATAGAAAGCCTGGCCCCATTTCTTTGAATCATGACACGTCCTGCATCCACCATCAGCTCTGATCCACACTGGAACATCTTTCCATTTCAGTTTTTCTTCAAGGCCATCTCTCACATCCAGATCTCTCAAGCATCACCTTCCCTAATGCACAGGTCAGTTCTGCAGAGCAGGAAGAACCAGAGGCACACACAATAGGAGAAGATGGTGTCTTAGAAAGCCAGCGGTGAGCAAGAGTCCCTTGCACCTGGTGGTCTCAAGGGACTTCGAAGAAAGAACAGGAGAAGGAGACGGGGACTTGGGAGAAGCAACAGCTGTGTATCATAGAATGCTTTGAGTTGGAAGGTTCCTTAAAGGTCATCCACTTCCACCCCCCTGCCCTGGGCAGGGACACCTCCCACCAGAGCAGGTTGCTCCAAGCCCCATCCAGCCTAGCCTTGAACCCCTCCAGGGATGGGGCAGCCACAGCTTTTCTGGGCAACCTGTGCCGAGGTCTCACCACCCTCACACCAAAGAATTTCCTCCCGAGATCTCATCTCAATCTCCCCTCTTGCAGTTTAAAAGCACTACCCCTCGTCCTATCATTCCACTCCCTGATCAAGTGTTTCAGCTTTCCTGGAGCCCCTTTAGGGACTGGAAGGGGCTTTAAGGTCTCCCTGGAGCCTTCTCTTCTCCAGGCTGAACCCCCCAACTCTTTCAGCCCGTCCTCACAGCAGAGGGGCTCCAACCCTCGCAGCATCTTTGTGGCCCTGCATAGTTTACATACCCAGTATCCTATCTTCAAGGTTGAATTGGAGTTAGGTGAAAGAGAGGATGATGCCTCCTCCCTCTTGTATGCGGCAGGGGACACTGTGACCCTATGCAGCATGTCTGAGGCTACTCCATTGTGGTCCTGTCCCTCGTCCCCAGGCCATCTACTGGTGCTAAACCCACCCCAGCTCTACCAGTTGGCCCTGGGGCTGGCAGCCAGAGCTACCTAAACCCGGCTGATGCAAGGAGAGGCTTTGCCAGCAGAGGGAACTGCAGACCAGAGAATCTCCGTCTCTCCTTCCACGCTGAAACACGCACCGAAGCCCGGAGCTACAGAGTCTCTTCTCCCCTGCCTGGGAGAGAGACGCTCCAGGCACCTCTGCTGGGGCTTTTGGCCAACCTTCTGCTTGCCGGTTTCATTGCTGAGGGCTGTGTGTGTCCATTCAAAGAGGAAACCAGTTGAAAACTCTGTGATTAGGGTATTAAAATGGAAAAAAAGAAAAATCCTTCAAATCCTTATTCCTATTTTCTTGCTGCCACCTAGTGAAGGGGAAAAAGTATGACTGAGTGACAAAAGCAGAGCAAAACCTATCCCAGAGGCCGGTAGTTGTCAAACAAATTCCAAATTTGAATAAACTGCTTCAAAATAACCTTTAAAGTTGCACAAAGCTCTGTTCCTTCTCCGTGGGAAGTCTCCTTCAGAAAGTGCCCTGCTAGCTCCTTGAAGGGCTGGCTATTGAAGAAGGCCTTACTTCAGCATCCCTTGTGCCTGAAGAGCAACACACCATTGACAGTTCTGTTGTACTGAAACTCCTTGGGGTGCTCTTATAAGCTGTAGGGCTTGTGGTGGTCTTTCCAGGCTCAGGCAGTAAAGGAAGAGTTCCCTGTCTTTCATATTAGACTGCATAGGTAGGTAGTGTAGCCACTACGGCAGGGAGGATCGTAAGCACAGACTCTTCATACGTCCTCCAAACATCTTGGGCAGGTTTGGTAACCAGAATCCAACTCCTTGTTGGTACCCGAGTGAGCTTCAGAAGTTTTGTACCCAAAGTCCTGTGGGTTATCTCTCAGATTTGCCTTCCCTGAAATAAAAATAGTATGTTCCTGCATTGTTCAGGGATTTTTGAGAGGAGAGCCTCAGCTGCGTGACAGACAAGTGACAGACAAGAAGTCAGCACAAACACCAACGCTTCAGCAGCTCCAGTTTTTCTACACTCCTGCCACGCTTCCAGGCGACAGCCGTGACCTCCACCTAGTCCAGATCTACAGATGCCAGGTTGGTTGGACAGGGTTTTGAGCAACCTGGCCCATGGGCAGGGGGTTGGCACTAGATGATCTTTAAGATCCCTTCCAACTCTAACCATGCTGTGGTTCTGTTTGACCAGATGCCTGCCAGGCTGAGCTCTGCTGGCTTGAGTTTCTGTCCTCTCCCTGCCCACCATGTCCAAAGAGCTGGAACCATCACAGCACTGCCACCACTTGCGACGTTCCAAAATGGTTGTTCTTGCTATTATGCCCAAGGGAAGAAGTGTTCACCCCCTATTTCCAGCAGTCCCAGTTGAGCTTTCAGGGCAGAACAACTCCACTCATCCCAGCATCATTTGCACTCAGCAGAATCACAGAATCATTCAGGTTGGAAGATACTCGGGATTATTGAGTCCAACCATCAGCCCCACTCTACAAAGTTCTCCCCTACACCAGATCCCCCCAACACCACATCTCATCCACTCTGAAACACAGTCAGGGATGGGGACTCCACCACCTCCCTGGGCAGCCCATTCCAGGCTCTGACCACTCTTGTTGGGAGGAATTCTTTCCTCATGTCCAGCCTAACCCTACCCTGCTGCAGCTTGAAGCCATTCCCTCTTGTTCTATCGCTGATTCCCTGTGAGAAGAGACCAGCACCAACCTCTCTACAGTGTCCTTTCAAGTAGTTGTAGAGAGTGAAGATGAAGATGATCTGTTCATGCATTTTGATGCTTGAACACCACTTTCCACTTTCTGTGTGTTTGAATAAAAAGTCCAAAGACTGCAGGGACAGCTACCACCAGGCACAAGGATGTATTTACAGGGCAGGCATCCAAACCACAGGCTGTGGGATTCTGATCCGAGACCCACACACGCCCACGGGTCCTATTGTCCCTCTCAGTCTTTTGGGTTAATTCTGAAATTTGTTGACGTTTTGCCTGCCGGTGCCTGGAAGCCGAGGAGGGGTGGGTGCCCGCCGGGCTCTGAAAGAGCTGGTCGCTAGGTGTCAGCATGGGACTGTCACAGCGGCCACCGCTCCGCCTGCAGCCCAGGTGGCCAGCCCGGAGCCCGGTGTGGCCAGCCCGCAGCGGGACAGGGCCCCGGGCCTGCTGCAGGGAATGGGGTGGCTGCCCGACCCCACCTTGATAAAAAACCACAAAATCGGGGCGTATAGGTCTCTCTTAAACCTCCTGCCTTTTGACCTTCTCACGAAATTTTGTTTCATTCTACTTTTAATACCCCAATCGGGCCAACAGGGATGGAGACGGCATTTCTCGTGCTTGCCCCCTCCCCTTCTCTGATGGAAAAATAAATCCATTTGTGAATCGGTTCCCCCTGTCAGACAGCAAAGAGGGTTTTTAAATGAGCACGGCAGCCTTTGCAAGTAATCTTCTTACACATTTCAATCATCAGTCCAAGATCCTGAGGCCTTTTATCTGCACGTGACAGGTAACATGTAGCTCTGGGTCGTGCTTCGTTGTTTAGTCCCGTCTCATCCCAGTCCTGTAGACATTCAGATGGCAAACACCAACACCGTTAAGGTGCTTTGTTTTATTCAGGTGCATGGCTTTAAAAGCAGAACTGAGATTGAAGTACAAAACTGAATTGAAATACATATTTATCTCCAGCCCCAGCAGCCTCTGCTGCTCGCGGTCCGGTCCCCGCACGCAGTTAAGCAGCGAGTGTCTCTCTTGGTGGGCAGCTTTGCCTGGTCAGGTTAACAGAAGCCCCTTCAATTCAGGGAGGCAGAAGCAGTGAATCCAGTAATCAAACCATTAATGGTGCCTATTATTTATGAAATGTTTGTGACTTGAAAGAGTCTTAATAAAAGTACGGGTCCTGCCCGGATGGGACTCACAGTTATAACTGGAGGGATAATAGCCTGCTGTTACTGATTGAATGGTCACACCAAGTTTTAATATGTAAAACAGCAGAAGAGAAAAAAATCCCACTTTAAAGCTGGCAAATGCACTAGAGGATCTGATAAATTTATTTCCTATTGCATATGTCCATTTTTCCCCAAAGCACTGGGAAGAGGATTTATTTTCTGCCCTGTTCTTCCAGATGAGTCACTCCCTTCTGGCTTTTTTTTTATCTTCCTTTTTTGTTGTTCCAGTCCAACACGACAAAATCCAAATCAGATGCTCCTGTTTCTCAGTTTTTGGTGAGAAACCAGGTTGAATATTTTCAAAGATGCATCTTCACAGTTGAAATCTGAGGGAGAAGTCCAAAACAAATTCCTCTGTGGGCTTTTTTTGGTAGCACATTAAACCTGCTTTGATTTCAAATTCATACAGGCTCCAAATGACTCCTCTCAGCTCCGTGTTTTGGAATTACATATAAAGCAGCAAAACCTTCTGCTCGGTTCTCTTGTTGTTGCTATACCTCCCAAGCTGCTCTTCAGTGTTAAAATAAACCTTGAAAAATTCATTCATTTATTAGAGCACTAGAGAGCCTGTGTGAAAAGTGTTTTCTTCTGATTTTCAGCCCGCTGCTTTGCCTGGCATTAGCTGTCAGATGCATGTGACATACTCACCCAGCCAGCACTACTGGTGTCTTTACAACCAGAATTCCTGAAACATTACAATGCTGCTAGTCCTTCTCATTGCAAGATCTCAGCACATGACAAAAAAAAAAAGTAAATCATTTCTAGCAGGGGACAATCCTGCTTTTAACAAGCCATGGTCACCTTTCTCATGGGAATGATTTACACCGGTGATAATATTCTTTGTTCGTTATCACTTGGAGTGTGGGACTGACTCCAGAGATGAGCAGGAGTTATGCTGTGTTCTCCTGCCTTTCATAGAATCATTTAGGTTAGAAGAGACCCTTGGGATCATCAAGTCCAACCATCAACCCCACTCTACAAGTTCTCCCCTACACCAGATCCCTCAACACCACATCTAATCTACTCTTAAACAGTCAAGGATGGGGACTCCACCCCCTCGCTGGGCAGCTGAATCCACCAATTGACCACTCTTTCTGTGAAAAACTTTTTCCTCATGTCCAGCCTAACCCTACCCTGCTGCAGCTTGCAGCCATTCCCTCTCCTTCTGTCGCTCATTGCCTGTGAGAAGAGACCAGCACCAACCTCTCTACAATGCCCTTTCAAGCAGTTGTAGAGAGTGATGAGGTCTCCCCTCAGCCTCCTCTTCCTCAAACTAAACAATCCCAACTCCCTCAATCCATCCTCATAAGCCTTATCCTCCAGGCCTCTCACCAGTTTCGTGTCCCTCCTCTGCACTCGCTCCAGCACCTCGATATCTCTCTTGTGCTGAGGTGCCCAGAACTGGACACAATACTCAAGGTGCAGCCTCACCAGTGCTGAGCACAGGGGGACAATCACCTCCCTACTTCTGCTGGTCACACTATTCTTTATGCAAGCCAGGATGCCCTTGGCCTTCTTGGCCACCTGGGCACACTGCTGGCTCATGTTCAACCGCCCGTCGACCAGCACCTCCAGGTCCTTTTCTGCCCAGCACCCCAGGTCCTTTTCAAAGTCACCAAGGATATATACAGTGATCTGTCCCAGCAGCAGCTAAATGGTCCAATTCTCATAAAACGATAAAGTGACTAAAACCAGTGATCAGTCTCTGTGGTCTGATAAGCCTGGTCAGGGTAGGGAAAAAGAGACGTGAAAAATATGTTCAGACACTGCATGTGAGGTAAGAGAAGATCAGTGAAATGTATGATGGTCAAACCTTCTGCACGCTCTGCCAGGCTTGGACAGCAGCTGGTCTTCTGTCCCCCACTACTCCGAGAGGCAAAACACAACCTGCCAGACTCCCACTGGGAAGGGAGGGGAGCAGCCTCACTGCAGGCAGCAGCTCTCCATCCACGGGCGAGGGTGCATGTGTCACTGCAGATCTCGGCGCTGTCGGCTCTGACGGGGAGAAGGGAGAGAGACAAGCTCGTCATTTCACGTTAGCACACTGCAGAACGGGAGGTGATGGGAAGAAGACAAGCTAGCTACGCTTTGTGGAGGGCCTGATAAAAACAAAACACATTCTGGAAAAAGCCTCGTGTCACCTTAACACCCAAGCCATTTACTACAGCAAATAACCTACCAGGTACATCTGCAGCAACTGGTGGCATCTGCCTGCAGGCAACATCCACCTGCTGACACCTGTATGTCACCACACAGGAGACATCCCATTCTTTCTAAGGAGACACTTCAGAGGTCTGGACCAGGCACATGTCATGCCTGGAGAAGCCTGGTATGCCCTTATACTGTCTCTATACCACAGCTCAGTGCTGTGAAGCGGTTTCAGAAGAGGTTTCAGGACCTCTTTCTGTTGCAATTCAAGATTAAGCCCTCTCTACGATCTCACCACAAGAATATGGGACAAAGCACCCTTCTCCACACAGGTCCCACCTTTGCCAGTGGCTGCCTTGGGTTCTCCATGAGATTTCTCCATGGGCCAGACACTCCACCACTCATGGCATGAATTCTCCAGCAATGATTTCTCACCCACTGCAGGCCATGATGGGGAGTGGTTTATTCCTTTCCAATCCCAGCACTCAATTACCAGTACCCACAACTGGGAAGGAGAGAGTCCCTTCAGAGTTGGACTGACTCACCAAGGATCAAATTCAGTTTTCTGCCACATGGAAGGGAAGAGCAAAGAGAGTCACTGAAGAAAATGGAAATAAATGGGGCCTTTGCCTCGGAAATCTCTCTGCACAACTGGTGCCACCTCTGTCACCCCCACCCAAATCAGAACAACTCAAAAACAATGTTGTCCCCACCCGATCAAACCAACATGCCTACAGCTGGCAAGACCTCGCACGCCTTTGCCTCCCTATGCAACATGTGCCCATGGCTTGTGGTCCCACATCTGGAGCGGGGAGAGTGTTGGCTTCTCCAGTTTTCCCTGAGAATGACACTAGAACAGTCTCAAGGAAATATTTCGGTTCCCTAAGCAATTATTTATTTGCTTTGGGGCTAACAAGGGCTACGGCAAGAAGCAGTCTCAAGCACTGGCCCAAGCATCGCCCTTCCCGATTAATTTTAGAAAGGGAGGTGAGCCAGCTCGCAGGGCTGGAGCTCAGCTCTGTCACCTTCACAGAGTTCAACCTCAGCTCTGTCACCTTCACAGAGCTGAACCTGCTCTCGCTTTTCCAGACAGCAGCAGGAATTCATGATGCTCTCCCTGCCAACACTCTTGGTGCCGCGCTGATCATGTCGGCGGTTTCTCATCCGCTGCCCAGCAGCAGAGAACTTCCAGTGGGGCCACAGTGCTCCATGTCCAATCCCGCTCGCTCTTCAGAGCCCTTTTCTCCTGCCTACTCCTCAGGTGGCACCTCCTTTTGTCCCCAGGTGTCCGCTGAGGGGTGCCCACCGCACCCCAACACCCCCCTCTCCCCAAAACAGTGGGGGCAAGGGGAGCAGGAGGGTGGCCACCAAGGGCTGGTCATGAAGGGAGAGAGTGGTCACTGAGGGGCCGGTCACCAAGCGAAGGGGTCGGTCACCTAGTCAAGGGGTAGGTCATCCAGCGAAGGGGTTGGTCACAAAGCAGGAGACTGGTACCGCAGGGGGAGACCGGTCACGAAGGGAAGGAGCCGGTCACCAAGCGAAGACCCGTCCCGTCCNCGGCGGCGGCGAGGACCCGCGGGGGACTTACCCGGGGGGCGGCGGTGCGGACTTCCACCCCGGAGCGCTGGGCAAGTCGGCGGAGAGCAGCGGCGAGCAGAGCGGTGAGGAGGAGGACGGCTTCGAGGCCGGGGTGAAGGGCGGCGCGGCCTTCGAGCGGGAGGGCAAGCTGAAGGGGGCGGCCGTGGGGAAGAAGCCCAAGGAGCAGCGCTCGCTGCGCCTCAGCATCAACGCGCGGGAGCGGCGGAGGATGCACGACCTGAACGACGCCCTGGACGGGCTGCGGTCCGTCATCCCTTACGCCCACAGCCCCTCGGTGCGGAAACTCTCCAAAATCGCCACCCTGCTCCTGGCCAAGAACTACATCCTCATGCAGGCCCAGGCGCTGGAGGAGATGCGGCGGCTGGTGGCCTACCTGAACCAGGGCCAGGCGCTGAGCGCCCCGCTGCCCGCCACCCTCAACCCCTTCGGACAGTCGCCCGTCTACCCCTTCAGCGGCACGGCCTTGCCCGCCTGCCCCGAGAAATGCACTGCCTTCACAGGAGCCGCCTCCGCCCTCTGCAAACACTGTAATGACAAGCCCTGATTGCGGGCTGCTTTGGGGGGTTATTTTCTCTTTTATTTTGTTGTTTTGTTTTGTTTTGTTTTTTTTTAATTCTATGTGCACTTTTCTTTCTTCTACCATCAGCTCTGGCTTCCCACCATCAGTTAAGTCTGGGTTTTCTTTTTGCTTGCTTCTCTTAAATACCT
>VZTM01026467.1:325805-384787 GCA_013400555.1 Jacana jacana
CCCATTTGGGAATATCTGGCGGTTGACATGGACCCCAAAACCACCCCAATTTCAACTTTGCTTAGTTTCCTCCCCCCATGCAACTTCATCTGTAGAGTTATTTCCTTCCCAGCCCGTAAGTGTAGTGCTGCTTTTCTGCTTGCTCTCATCTGCAGCCTTTCTGAGCAGTTTGTGAACTAAGCTCTTGAAAAACAGGGAGGGGGAGAGAGATCTGGAAAGGGAAACCTCAGTAAGTTTTCTTTGGCGTGATGAATCTGTGTTAAAAATAGCTTAAAACCGGAGCGGGGGCGAGGGGGAAGGCAAGCAAAATCCAGCTGCAAAACTATGCAATATTTCAGAATCAGAGAGGGGTGCCCTGTGTAGCCAAGCTGGGGCTGGACCACGGATCCAAATGAAAATGTCATTTGTTCAGCACCCGGGAGGGGGGGAAGTTTGGTGTTCTCGATAAAACAATAGATGCTTCAAAATAAGATGCCTTTTTTTTTTTCCTTTTAAAAAAAAAACCTAACCCATTCTTGAACTGAGAGGAACCTGTGATTGTATGCTAATGCTTGCTTTTTTGCCTGTTTCTCAGCTTGGTTAAGTTTCCCAGATGATTTTTTCCAAACTCGTTGCTCATCATGATAAAGCAAAAGGTCACTTAACATATTTATATGTATTTATAATAAATAAAAGACCTGAATAACCGCTTTCTCTGTCCTACATGTCTCTAACACCAGCTGGCAGTCAAAGCAAAGCCCCACTGAAGTCAGGTAAAGCGGAGCCGGACGCGGCCGGAGGAGCAGCCCTGTGAAGTTAGGGGAATGATTGGAATACTTGGGGAAAAAAAGGCATGTGGATGTTCAGCTCCTTATCAGCAGGGACTTGGTTTTGTTGTTTTTTGTTCTCCAGGCTCTCAGAAATCATGGGCACACACACAAAAAATCTTGTTTATGCCTGATGTTTAGAGTTAAGCAGGTAGAGATTTAGCCTGTGTGTTTTGATGCTTGTTGGGGAACGCTGTGCCCTGGAAGTGGGGCTTAAAAGGGGTTATTGTAGCATCGAGCTTAGCCCCAAAGGACCCCCGTGTAAAACATGGCAGGGAAGGAAATGGCTTAAAGGTTCTGCTTATCCCTTTGGCTTGGTTTTCTGTTTAATATCGGCTGCTTGACCCTAGACTGAAGTGTGGGGTGTGGGCTATTTAATATCATGACTAAACTAATATCTCTTGCCAAGTATCAGCTGTGTTAGTGCGGGTCACAAAGCCAGCCCTCGCTGGCTGAGTTAGCGATGTCGCCTGTGTTGGTTTTACTTTGGTTTCCTGCTTTATGATGTTTAATGCTTTGGTGCCTTGTATGCTTTGCCAGTCATAATATTATAATAATGAGGTGCATTCGGTGGTTTCTGTGGGGATTGGAATATCCCCCCCTTCCCCAGTGCCGGAGCAGCAGCCGTGTGAACTGGTACAGTCGCAGCCCGAGGGGCTGGAGCTGTCTGTGGCCATTTGTGTTAGGAGTGGGGTGTAACTATTTAGGGTTATTAAACCAATTTCCATGCCTGTCGCCAGTGTTATGCTAATTTGATAAAGGACTGCCATCCCTCTGAAGCTGCTTGTCTGTGGCACTTAATTTTAATTAATACATTTCCAAAAGACTTTTTTTTTTGTTTTTCTTTTTGCTTGCAAAATGCAGGGTGTGATTAAGCCTCCTTCATAAAGACACACGTTTAAAACCGGTTCCTGCTCGTTTCCGTTTTTACATCTTCATTTTTTAGCTATTATTTTTTTTTACAGAATAGATTGACAGAACAGTTTATCTGTTGTACCTTTTTCCATAAAAAAGAAAATCTTGAAAATACTCTTAAAAGGCATCTGATGAAGCGAAAGCTGACCAAAAGCACTACTGAAGCAAAAATGACTGGAAACTGCAAATCAGCAAAGGTCACTTTCAAATTTTTGCAGACTGAGTTGTTGCTAGATAAGATTGTGGAAAAGGGGTCAGTTTGATGGAAAATCCTGATTTTTAGGTAAATGTTTATTAAAATTATATGAGATATTTAAACAGAATTTACTAACATAGTTGGAGAATAAAGTATTTAACAGCTTAATGTTAAATATGTGTTTGGTTAAAGACTTACAGTAATAATAATGGAATTTATAATTGTTTCTTTCTTAAATAATTACAGCAAAAAAATGTGGCTCACTCATTTCAGGCTGTAAAAAAGTCTTCATTGTCTTAGAGAAAAGCTAAATTTGGCACAATGGGGTTTAGTACAGTGATGGTTTAATTCTTTTCTGATAATTTACATGAGTAAAAAGCTTGCTCGTGTCACCATATCTGCCTGGAATCCTAAAAATCCACCTTCTGAGAATCCTTGAAGTATTCAGAAGGCTCTTTGAGAGCCCGCTGGGAATTAAACCATCTCAGGAGGCTAAACAGGGGGGTTCAAATACGGGAGATAAGACCTGCATTAAAGAAGATCTTGAACAGGGTAACTAGCAAGTGTGAATATCTAAGTACTGTTCAAAGTCTAGGTGTTACAAACAAATGTGGAGCTTATCAAAGCAATACTAGAGGAACTTGTAAATTGTTACTAAAATCGACCCTGAAGTATGGGTTTTTGGACTCGAAAGTAGAAGGAACTCCAACCATCGCTTTTCCTGCAACAACAACAAATTAATATTAAACTAAAAGGAAGTTGCCCAACTTCTCAGTTAACCTGAAAATTCAGATCCATGGGTTGCTTCGGGCTGCTATGGACTGGTTGGGTTTTAACCCTTCCCGTAGGGAGCCCCCCTGTCCACGGGCAGGCATCTGGTTCCACGCGATTCAGGCTTGTGCTGAGCCGCTGCCGAGTGAATGCCTGATACTGCTGGAGAGGTGGTTTGGTCGGGAGGGGATAAACCAGTGTCTGATTGCTCTGTGTGTGTGTGTGCAGCAGTGCTAACCTTGCAAATCTGTGGGGTTACCCCAGGCATGAAATCCCCTCTCTTGTCACTTGTTTTTCCCCTTCTCTGGCATTTGGGGAAAAAAAAAAAAAACCAACCTACTTATTTTGTGTACCGTGTAAGGTTTGAAGTGTCTGCTTCCAGTTGGTGTTTCAGTGAATGTGAAGGGAGGATTTCAAAATGCTCAAAGATCTTTGATTTCTGCTGAAATGTTCTTGCTGTGTTCCCTGCTATTTATTTTTCCCCAGGGAGGGTTGATGGTGTGTCCTCAGGTGGAACTGAAATGCAGCTCGTGTGTTCTTCATGTACTCGTTATCCTGCTCTGTTCATACTTTGAAGAAAGCATAATGCCAGCTTTTAATTAAAAGATCCTCTATTGTTTTCTAACCTCCTTTAGTTTTTCTTTAAACTTCAAGAGTGGTCGGCGTGAGGCGTCATTAGGAGGAGACTCAAAGAGGAGATGCTGCTCCACTGTCTGTTGCTGGGGGGGGGGGTTGTAAGCTCTTTTCTAGTCACTACCCAAAACTAACGCTGTTCTACCCTTTGTAACCTTACCAACAGCCGGTTGGAGCCCGCTGACAGCTTGCACTGCGTCCGCCGAGGTTTAACCTTAGCGGTCTTGAGCTTGGGAGGGAAAATCGGGTGTGACCGAATACGGGGAAGCAACAGGTTTGAAGATGGAGGGCCCAGAAGGCGGCTGTCTGTCTGTCTGGCTGTCTGCTCCAGGTACTGGCAGAAAGGTAAAACCACTTGGAGTTCCCAGAAAGAAGCCGTGAGACCGGCATGGCTTTCCCTGTCCCTCAGTCCGTATGGCTGATCTCCTGACATCCCGGCACGGTGATGACTGTTGCTGCGGGGCCGAGCTTGGTTCTGGGACTTTAGGAAGCGATTGGTCATTGCTCTGACACCGGTTTTCGGGGTTGTTCTTTACATGCATCTATAATTTTCATTCCAAACTATTAGCAGGCGTTTTACAAGGGTGTGGGACGACCGCAGGGGGGTCCTGTCCTGCTGCTGTTTCACGGATTGGTGGCGTCTCTGGGCAGAGCAGTGACAGCAGGATGGGACCTGATGCTCCAGAGCACAGCGGTGGGTTCCAAACCCAACCCGATGCTGCCTTTTTTCCGAGGCTCCGGGAGGACCAGGAATCTGTGTGAGCTTTATCCCTGAGCGGTGTTAGCCGTGGAGCAGAGCTGCAGAGCAGAGGGATAAAAGGCCTCGCTTAAGAGCTGTCACGGTCCTTGGGACCAAACCTGCTTTATTGCCAGCTCAGCAGCTGGAGTCGCGGCACGTCCTGCAGGCTTGAGGTTTCCACAACCAGGATTCTTTAGCTTTCAATCCAGGGGAACGAATCCAATCATTCCCCTTTTCCCTCCTGCTTGTGTTGCCTGTGTTCACACAAGTGTGTTTCCTCCTGAAAATAAGAGGTCAGACTTTGCAGCGTCAATAGGAATCTGGTTTTTGCCCGTGCTTGTCTCTTGCCCCGTGAATTGCCAGCGGAGAAATCACTGCTCTCGTCTCAAATAGGTGAAAATACTTGGAAAGAATGCTAGCATTCACCCCCCCACCCCTCCAGTATTCTTAATTTTTGAAACAGCTTTTACTCTGTTGTCTGTCATTTGATAGAATTTTGATTAGTGTTGCACAATAGAAAAGTTGGGATTTTTTTTGTTTGTTTGTTTTTGCTAATCCTGATTAAGGCTAGAAAAGACCCTTGATTACAGTAATTTTAATAATGTAAATTTGTTTGTGATATGTCTTTAGTCTTTAATCCCCTTTGGCATCCCGCTCCAAGGGAAATGAAAAAATGGGGGATTTATAACGTTCACATCAGCCGTTCCATGAACGCTTCTCCGGCGGTTGTTCTCCCACCTGAAATAATGCCTAGTGGATATGTAACAGAATATTTGGCCATCAAATTAGAAATATGTTTATGTGGGTTTTCTAGAAAAATAGCTTAATATCAAGCATTTTACGGTAAAGCATGTGTGCATGAGAGAAATTGGAAACAACTACCAAAAGGGAAGAATATATTTGAGAAACCTCTGCCGTTCATTCAGATGTTTCCAAGTATGATTTTTCTGCTGGGAACTTTATACTTGAGCTTTTCACAGTCAAAATTCACATTGCCTGTTTTATGTTACCTCAAAATTCTTACTACTTTTTATATTTTTTTATGCATATAGTTTTATAATGATCTGGTTAAATTCTAACAATATTCTTAGCTGCATTTAGCGATGATGAAATTTGAGTGTTTATTGCTGAAAGGCTGAACAGTTCTGGGCATAATTCTCAGAATTCTTCAAAGCCAAATAGATTAACCCTGAGTATTAGTGTTTCAATTCATTGGTGGAGATCTTTAGTCAAGCTGTTTCAAGGGGGGGAAAAAAAGGGAGAGTGGGGTGTTAATTTTTTTTGCTGCACTTCAGGTACCAAGACTTGCAGAAGGCAAACCCCAAGTGTGTGATGTCTTACACAAGAGAGGAGAGCATGCTGGCTCTCAACCCCCCTGCCCTAGTGAAACACTTAATGTATATAGATTATTGTTATTGTTGCAGAGCGGCTTGTTTTCATTTTTAAGACTTTAATTTTGTGGGTGATGGGTGTTTGCTAATACCTCTTTCATTAATGCTGTCTGTATTTGCCTGGTTCCATTTCCCTGAGCTACCGCTGACGTCGGGCGTGTTCATGCGTGTGGATGGGGAATTGTACGATGAATATACCCCAACCTCCCTCAGCCACCAGAACNGTCAGTTTTTGAAAAAATGTGGTTCTAAAACGCCACCGGTTCTGGGTTCTGACCAGATGCTCCTCAGCTCCTCAGCTTTGTTTCTCTTGAGGGAAAAAAAAAAAAACCCAAACCAAACAAACCCATCACCCCAGTTTTTCCTCCGAGCCCACTTTTGTCTAAAGTAATGAGGCCATCGTCAGTTGGCTCCAAAGAGCCTTGTGATTCAGTGTGACGTACAGCGACTCGCTGCAGATCCATTCGGACTGCATTCGTTATTTTAATGAGACAGAGGCAAATCTGGGGTTGGGTTGGTTGGGTTTTGTTTGGTTTTTTTTTTTTCATTTTGGCCGCAAACCTTAAGATGCAAAGCATAATGTGAGATGCTGGTTGATTGCCACAAGGCAACTGACATTATGGATTTCTATCGCCATCATTATGTGGCTTAAAACTCGCCACATCCCGAGATATTTACCCCTTTCCCTCTTCTCCAGGAGATGACAGGGAAGTTGCAAGGCTGACATTTAAAAGCAACAACAACAAAAAAAAAACCCAACTAACTCATCTGTTTAATTTCTCTGCTTGTTAAAACCTGATGTTCCATCCTAGGGTCTTGCAGTTGGTTGGGGTTTTGTTGGGTGGGTTTTTTTTTCCACCCTTTCCCAGAGGAGCAGGAAAACCCCCACCGCAACGCGGTCACCCAAAAAAGGTCACATTCAGTTGGGCGACAGCAGCACGAGGTCCCCACCAGCCGCTGCTTGATGTAGTATGAGAAATGACACCGGGGCCGGGGCATCTCTGCACAAACAGTAATCACAGTAATGGGCTGCATCACAATTTACCAGTGCTTAACTTTTCCCTGAGCCCTAGTAATGGTTTCCTCTCCCCCAATACCAGTAAGGAATTTACTGTGCTTGTATCTGCCCTCCAGCACATCCCCAGTCAATTGATTAGCAAAGGAATAAAATAACCCAAACTTCCCAAATGAGGTAACAGTGATGAATGTGGTTGTATGTGCAGGCGTGTTTACCCCTGTAAAACACACCTCCATCTGTGTGATGCTTCAAGCTTCAACGTGGCCTCAAGCTGCAGCAGGGTAGGGTTAGGCTGGACATGAGGCAAGAATTCTTCCCTGGAATGGGCTGCCCAGGGAGGGGGTGGAGTCCCCATCCCTGACTGTGTTTCAGAGTGGATGAGATGTGGTGTTGGGGGATCTGGTGTAGGGGAGAACTTTGCAGAGTGGGGCTGATGGTTGGACTCGATGATCCCAAGGGTCTCTGCCAACCAAAATGACTCTGTGTTGAGGCATATCTATAATGTCTTTTCCTTCTATCTTGTGCATGAATGAAGAGTTCTCTATTTACCCAATGTGTCATTTTTTTACATCACTTGTTGGTAGCTTTACTGGAATGAATCCCTTTATTATTCCATGCAACTTTGAGCAACATCATTTGACAGTGGCACAGAAAGAGACGCTCCCTGAAAACCACCCCTTTCCTGGAAAATTGCTTTGACCTGCTCAGCCCCACAGACCCAGGAATAATATTATTTTTATTTTCCTCATCATTTTATTTTACCCTTGAAAAAGGAAGTGGTGGCTTGGGACAGGGCAGGGTGTTGGTTTCCCCTTCTGCCGTCGGCAGCTTTGCGGGAAGGAGGATGGAGAACCAGATCCTATTCTTTGTGACTTGCTAAAAGTTAAAAAAAAAAGCTCATGCATTGTAATCTTCACGGGGATGTCACGAAGAAATCCTTATGCTGCCCATTTGGGAACTGCATTACCTTAAGTGTGGGGTTTTTATCTCCTGGCAGCTTCAGTGTAAGGCTGACTCCGCTGCTGACAGCCACAGTGGGTGCGCTCGGGGCTTCCAGCCCAACCGGGGCTGGGAGGGGAAGAGATGAAAATCTCTGGCAATATGTTAAAATGGCTGCTGACTGGGAGGCCTCTGGGTTAGTTTTACATCCTTCCCCACGTCCAAGAAAATACAATTTTACTTCTAACAAGTTCTCTCCCCTCGGCTTCCTCCTTCCCCCCCCTCTTGCCTCCGCCGCTTTCCTGGAAGACTTGAGGACAGAAAGCACTTTGGTTCCGGGAGCTCTGTTACTCCTAACGCTCCTCTCTGCCATCCAATGTGGCAACTCTGGAGAATAATCTCTGTTCCCAGAGTCCACACAACACCCGGGAGCTTGTTCTGCTGTGACTTAACTCCTCGCTTGGGTTCCTGTTTTTTTGGAGGGTAAGCAACGCAGCGAAGAGCACCTTTTTTTGAAGCGTTGGTCTCCTTGGTGGAGGGTTGGGGTCCATCTCGGGTTTTGTTTCAGTGAAACCAAAATCCCTTCTCAGGCTCCAGGGTTTTCCTTGCCTTTGTGAGCTCTTGCGTGTGCTTGTTAGGAGCAGACTGCTCGGTGGAGCTCTTGTTCTTGCAGATTATCTCCCCTGGAGGTGCTTCTGCCCTCGGTGGGCTTCTCATCCAGCCTGCAAACAGAATAGTTTCTATAGAAATAAGCAAAAAACCACTTACTTCTCAACCATATTGAGTGTTTGTGTGTCTGTAGGTACTTACTTGGGGGTGTGTTCAGAGTTAAGCCACATCTGGAAGCAGTGTCTGATCATCGTAGTGAAGTTATTTTGCCTTTGACTTCCTTCTCCGCTTGCCCTGCCCTGAGGCAGAGGAGAAGATGAAGGCGTTTGCCCAGGGACAAGCACTGGCTCCAGGAGCCTCTTCTCCAGATTTCAGTTCAGCTGACCCTGGCTTGCTGCTCTCCCAGACGAGCCCCACACCGTGTTCCCTCCTCGGCAGCGTCCTCACTGACGTTTGCTCCCTCTCCCCACACTCAGCCCCTGGGAAGACTGAGCCTCTGCTGTGGCGGTGGTGTCGCCCAAGTCACCTCCTGGCTCCTTCGGGAGCAGTGACAGCCAGTGGAAAAAGAGGTGTAGCTGCATCTTGGCTCTTTTCTAGCCATCTCCTGCTGCTATGGTAGCCTGAGGCCACTTCAGCCTACCCTGGGAACCAGTCAGTCCCCAGCTGCTTGCAGAGCAGAGAGAAATAAAGGTGGCTTCAAGCCACTTTTGTTCTCCAGTCCTCGTCTTGCACTAAACGCAGTCGAGTCATAGAGGAGAATCTGGGCTGGGGTTTATGAAACTCTTTGCTGTAGAAACATGTCCTGGGTGCAAAATCAGGGTTTTCTGGTTCTCTGAGCTTCTCTCTCAGTGCCTGGTGCTTCTTCTCCCCTGCAGTGGGGGAGAAGGCAAAGGCTCTGGCCAAGACCTGGGCTCTGGCTGTGAAAGCCCCGGTCTGTAATGTGACGTGTCATCGCAGGGCTGTCCTTTGCTGCTCTCCCTGCGTCTCTGTCACCGTTCCAGCCAGTGGCTCCTGCCTCCCAGAGAGTCCTGCATAAAGCTGGCAGCCCCAGGGAACCAGCCTGTGACACGGTGGGAGGAGGAGGTGCTACCTCTGCCTGAACGACCCTTTGTTTTTCTTTTTACGGGGAAAACAGGCATTTCTAACCAGGATTATTTTATTCACGTAGTCACATCCCTACTTTAGCCTAGGCTTTGCTCTCACTCATCCCGAGGTGATGACATTCACAGCCTGTAACTCCCCTCTCGGTTTGATGCCCAACCTCTGGATTTCATTCTGCAGAGCTCATCCAGTTCTTACACTAATTTCTCACCAGTATCACCCTCCTAACCTCAGGGGACCTTCTCATTTTCCACTGACACAAGTGCCAGCCTCATAAAATTCCCATTTTTTGTGATCAGGCATTATTTGGTCAGTAATCTTCCAACACCTCATTTCCATTTGCTGGCCCTTCCCAGGACTTCCCATGTGACACCCGATGGTGCTGGTGGCACATACACACTTCTGCTGCCTGAAACACTTCTAAAAGCTGGTTTTAGTTGTCTGAAATGAAAGAACTACCTGTCCAATGGCATTAAGGACTCTTCAGAGATGACAGCGGGAGTGCTCTGGTCAAAAGGAGGCAACCCAGGTAAGGCAGAACAGAAGATACTTTATTCAACACGTCCCAAAGGTTTTGTCTCTGCCCATTTGCTGAAGGTGGGAGGTTTGTTCCACAGGAGTGTACCTCCAGCAGGTCCTGCAGTAGCAGTAATGCTTAGCTTTTCCACTGTAGCATAATCTAAAAACTTCTAAAAAGCTCCTCGGAGGGGCTGCTGGTTGGGAATTGGGTGGGATTTAGCTAGCAGAAGGTGGCTGAGCCTGGCTGGGATGTGGGGGGGGTACCTGCTCAGAGAGGAATGCCCCCAGAACCAGTCCAGTCAGGGAAAAGGATGATATTTTTTTCATCACAAACCTTCCAATGCCTCTTTAGTGACTTTCTGCCTATTCCCTACCCTGGCCTGTGATTCATTCCCACGCTATTCCAGCTGCTGGCCCGCAGCGCTCTATTTGGGTGGGACCAAGAGCTCATTCTGATCCCCATTTCCCTTCAGCTGTGCTTTCACCCTAAATTCAGGGTTTTGTTTGGCCCAGCTGTTAAAATGAAGAATCAGTGTACCCCAGATTCGGAAGCACAGGATGGTGGAGTTTAACAGAGCCAGACACACAAAAATAAAAGCCACTGCAGTCATTAATTTTGAGATTAAAAACATGAAGAGTTTGGGGTAAATTGGAGACCCTCTGCTCACACACACTCGGTCATCCCAACTCGGGGATCCTGATTTCCAGTATGTGTCTGGAGAGTCCTGGACAGAGCAGACACAGTAGCTTCACTCGTTCAGGGGCTGAGAAGTGGAAATCACGTGTCTTTCCCCTTGGTTTTCTCTGGGAAAATCTTCTAACTAATTTCTGGAGTAGTTAACTTCATTTTGCATGTGTGTGAGTAAATGAGTGTGTCCTGTGTCTTTGTGTGTCAGAGAAGAGATTATTTTCCCAATGGCAAGATACTGGAACATACTGGGAGTGAGAGAAGGGTTTCCTTAGGAAAGCACAGCTTCACCGACACGATTCTCATGTATGAATGGTGACTCCTCTGCTCCAGACCGACAAACCCCCCCACCCCAATCTCTGGGAGTCAGGTTATTGTCCCTAACTCAACATCTAAAAGTCAGACAACTAATTAAGCCTGGGCTGTCTCCATACTGAGGAATAATAGATAACAGCTTCCCAAGGGTAACCCCTGTCACCGCAGAATAGGCAGACAAGTCGCCTTCTGGGGACGTTTATCTCCTGACGTGGACGACTGCAGGAGCTGCAGGGGTAGCTTGGAAGAGTCACAAACAGAGGAAAGGAAACCCCTGCCTTCCAGCCTGCTGCTGGAATCGGGGCTTTAAGCAGGAGCTGAGAAGGTTGTGGTTTCCCAGCAGTTAGAATAACCTGGCCCCACTCAGACGCAGCCCCTCGACACCCGGAATAACCCAAGGCAGCAGGGAATTAACAGCAGGTTTCGTTAAAGCTGCCAAGGGGAAGTGTATCTGGGGGAAGCAAGTGTGGTCACTAAATAATATGGGGTAATAGGGATGAGGGAGATGGATGAATACAGGTGAACGGAGCAGGTTATGCTGACAAACCTCAGTGTTGAGCTCTGGGAAGTGAAGGTTGTGGAGAGTGACTGCGATGAGGACGTGAAGTGTTAACCCAGGTCAGAGTCTCCTTCAGAGGCCCCTTTGAAAGGGCCTGATGAATAGCACTGGCAGGACTTGGCACACAAGGTATTTGGGTGGGTGAGGTCAATTACGTTGCCATCCCAGTTGCCCAGGAGCCATGAGCTGAACGTGGTGGATGGTACTTGCCACGCACAAACACACTGCAAAAATCAGCCGGCAGGAGCCCGGTGAAATGTCCAGATTCTGCAGTTACAGACTGGAAAAAAGCACTGCACACACAAGGTGGCATTTTGCACCTGAGAACATGGCGAATTATATCACCCTTCTGAACCACGTCCTGTGGCACTGCACTATCGGCTTCCAGCTGATTAATGTCACGTGAAAGTGGCCTAATGCGGTCTGGCGTGGGTCCTGATGTAGATTCTGGAGCTCCTGAGAATAATTGCTTAGTCTGGAGAAGAGGAGGCTGAGGGGAGACCTCATGGCACTCTCCAGCTTCTTGAAGGGAGGTTGTGAAGAGGAGGGGGTCGGCCTCTTCTCCCAGAGAACTAATGACAGGACTGGAGGGAATGGCCACAAGTTGCACCAGGGGAGATGTGGATGAGATGTCAGGAAACACTTTTTCTCCCCCAGAGTGGTCAGGCACTGGGCTGGGCTGCCCAGGGAGGTGGGGGAGTCACCCTCCCTGGAGGTGTTCGAGAGAGAACCATCTGGATGTGGTGCTACGAGACATGATGGGTCTCATCAGTGGGTGGTACTGGTGACAGGAGGATGGTTGGACTGGATGGTCTTGTAGGTCCTTTCCAACCTTGCATTTCTGTGATTCTATGATGATTCTATGATTAAGGAAGCTGCAAAGCTGTCACGCTTTGTGAAGGCTACTCAAAGGGTGTGGGTTCAGTAGCTACAACACTAAAACCCAGTCCTGGTTTTTAAAGCATTTCTTTTCCCTGGGTGGAGCCTCCACAGACACCCAGAGTATATTTTAATGGATGTCCATAACTCTTCCCCAGTTTCAGTAGGGCCACAGAGATCTACAGCCGTGCTGGGGTTTATTATCAAGGCTTCACAACAGTATTCCATCCCTATCTACTGGAAAATGCTCCCCATTCCCCCTCGAGCCCAGCAGCTCTGCTGTCCAAGATACCTGCGAAGCCTGAGATGCAGTGAGGGCGGAGCGAGCCCTCGCCTTTAACCCGCGGCGGCGGCGTTTGTCATCCTTACAAGGACGTTGGATGCAATAAAATGAATCGTGGTGGAAGCATTGTGTCTCCCTGAAGTGGGCAAACGATAGGTTAAGAGAAAGCAAATGAAAGGTAAGATTAATAGCATTTATCACGGCAGATAGACTAGCAGTTTGCTAATTAAAGATGTTAGAACACAGAAGCAGCCAAGGATCAGTGGCTTTTAATGAGGATGTTGTAGGGTGATTTAGGTCTAATTTTCTGCTTAATAAGGCTGGTTTAAAAAGTAATTTTGTTGGGATGTGACTCTCCTAAACCTGTTCATTATCAGTGATGGGACTTCACTTCAACACTCCAGGAAATGTTGTGTTTAATTAATATTGTGTCGGCAAGTGGATATGCTGACAGATGAGAAAAAAATTGATGAAGAACTTTCAAGGACATTGACTTCATTACACAGCTTCATTACAGCCTGAATAACTGGCTAAATATGTCACTGGAAAGATAATGTGCCACTTCTAACTGGTCTCTCTGTGGTGTTGGTGTAAGTACACGACTGGGACAAAACAACACAGAGGGATCAGTTTCACAACATTTTCTTGTTGCTTCATTCTCTTCATGAGCTTTCCAACCGAGGGTGGACTATTTAAAGCAAGGTACTGTAGATTATTTACATCCATTTATCAACCCTTTGACTTGGAGAGAGTAAGACTTCGGTAAGTGACATTCTTCACCCTTGGGTAATTTCCCACAGCACCCCTGAGACAAGAGGAGAAATTAATTTAAAAGATTTTTATCTATTGCTCTGCACAAAATAACATCCTGAGGAGGAACAGTGACGGATTGATGAGTGTCTCCATAAATCTGCTGGGGCCACGTTGTCAGCACAGCAAGGGATGTTTGTCCACTTAAAGTCCACAATCTTGTACACACACAAACACTTAACTTTACACACCTGGGCTTATTGAAGCAAAATTAAGTGTTCCACGACATCTAAAATACGTTGCCTCTACACAGAGGGGATCATGCCTTCCCCTTCTTCTTCTCCCTCGTTACAGGAGACAGGGCTGCCTTTAGTGTCTGCTGTGCAAAAAGTGGGTACCTGGGAAGGTATGAGGAAATCACCCTATGAAACAAAGCAAAACAAATCAGAACAAAACAAATCAGAATGAAACAAACCAAACCAAAACAAAACAAAACAAAACAAAACACAACAAAAGTCTACTGTGTTGAATTATAGTTTGGACCAGGGGCCACTGCAGTAGTTCACAGATGTTCACAGATCACTCTCCACCACCCCACCCAGCTTTTGCCCAGAAAAAAATAGTGAAGATTATCTGTTTTGGACTAGATGATGTGACCCAACCACAGATTGAAAGATTAGATCTGAAGCTTTTTTTCTCACCTGAGGCTGAGGGGAGACCTCATTGCCCTCCACAACTACCTGAGAGGAGGGTGTAGAAAGGTGGGTGCTGGCCTCTTCTCCCAAGGGAATAACAACAGGACCAGAGGAAATGGCCTAAAGTTGCAGCAGGAGTGGTTTAGTCTGGATATTCAGAAGAATTACCTTACTGAGAGGGTGGTCAGGCACTGGAACAGCCTGCCCAGGGAGGTTGTGGAGTCACCATCCCTAGAGGTACTTAAGAAACGTGTAGATGTGGAGCTTCAGGGCATGCTCTAGTGCCTGAGATTGTCAGGTGGTGTGTGGTGTGTATGGTTGTTGTGGTGGTGGGAGGTTTTTTGGGTGTGGGTGGTGGTAGGTTTCTTTGTTTTGTTTTTTTTTATGGTTGGACTAGATGATCTCAAAGGTCCCTTCCAGCCAGGAAGACTCTTTGGTTCTCTTGGAGACGTCGGGTTGGGCTTCTCCAATCTGTATCATGAGACTTTTTGTAGAGAGAAAAAAAGCTTCAAATCTGATCTTTCAAACTGTGGTTGGGAGAGAAAAAAGCCAGTACTGAATACAGGGTCTGGAGTGGTGCTTACCTGGAGGATACAGAAAAGCATCTGAAAGGTGTCTCACAAGCTTTCTAGAGAAAAACAGGTCAAGCAGCAGAACGCTGGCTTTCCCTGGGTTTCAATGGCCTCTTCTTGGAGAAATAAATCTGTTTAATAAAGGAAAGGAAGAAAAAAGAAACATCAACCTTTGAGGCTGAAAGCAAACGAAGGAAAAAAGTGTTCTCAATCTTAATCATTAGGGATATTAGCCAAGAGAAGAGGCCCAGGCAAGGGAAGGAGAAGAGGCGCTGACTGGAGGCGACAGCTGGAGTTTATCTGATGCGTCAGTTCTCTTTAACACCTCCATTCCGTGGCTGCTGTCACCTTCAGAACGAGGACTTTTACAGAAAGGGATTCACTAAAGCGTTCTGCCATCTCAGCCCCGTCCCACACCCCAGAGCTCTGTCCCCACGGCCCTATCCGCCTCTCCCTTCCTATCTCTCCCATCGCTGCAGGGGCACCCACGCGTGAGAGCATCTCTGTGCCCGTGCGGAACCTGGCCCTCACCCAACACCTCCGAGCTTTGCCCACGTGCCAACAGCCATTAATAATGACTCATTATTTTTTTTTCCACCCTGGGTAACAAGGCAGGCAACGCTCAGCCCAACTGTTGGGTGAAAGCGTGGCAGATAGCGTCCTGTCATCACCGCCGAGCTGAATCCCCTCCAGCACCTTCTGTCCAGAGAAACGCTGTAAAACATCCTGGGGTTGGATAAGAGGAAGGGGACTAATGGAAGCCGTCAATCCCCACCCAGGTTTGCAGTGTTGGCCCATGTATAATGACCCCCTCCCCCCTTAATGGGTAATTGCGGGATTAGGACCTCAGCGTTTAACTATCGCACTGGGGACATCTGTCAGTGGAGCAAACCACCGCCTGGCAGTGGTACAAGGCGCTTAGATGCTTATGTGGATCAGCCCGGAGGAGAGAAGGTGCCTGGGAGATGTAGAGCTGGCTAAGCCCATTAAAGACGCAGGTCCCGAGGTGGGGACTGTCACCCTCCCCTCGCAGGCGGAGCTGCCCGCTTCCTGCAGGCGAGCGGGGGACGATGGTGCCCACCCACGCGTGTTGGCTGCACATCACCCTCTCCCTCCACACCTCGGGAAATCAGGGACCCTGTTCCATGGAGGCAGCAGGGAGTAGCCGGGAAGTGGCATTAAACGTGCCATTGAAGGGCTCCTTCCATTCGCGGCTGCTGCAGTCAGAGAGAAGCGCAGATTTGCTCGGAAACGAGTGATTCCCTGAGGGGCAGGTTATTCCCAGGCTAGCACAGCTGGGAACGGGATGCAAAAGTTTTCCAGAGCCTGCTAAGTGAGTCGAGATCCGCTGGCGACTTTCTCTCTCGCCACGTTGAGCTCGGACGTGGCTAAAACTGTTTAACATTTGGATCAATGAGGGCGATGCGGGGAGCGGGTCCAAGCCTTCGCTCGGGGCGGCGGCGGCGGCAGAAGGACCCGACGGTGCGGGTGCCTCGCTGCGGGCACGCCAGAGCCTCGGCTCGGGGACTGCTGGCTTCTGCCTGACAGACAGGAGACTCGGGTTCTCATTCTGCTTTGGCTTCTCTCCTCCCCGAGCTTGCAGCTTAATTGTTCTCTGACAAAGGGGCTAATTAATTCCTGTGCAGGGCAATTAAACCGCATCGGATGTGATCGGTTTTGCAGCGCTGACAATAAGGAGGCAGGGAAAGCAGCCCCGAACAGGGGAGAAGACAGATTCCCACTGTCCTTCTGATCTCACCCCAAAACAGAGCTGGATCCCCGGGGTGTGGGGCACATCCAGGCTGAGCTTGGGTGACTTGGAGGAGAAGGAAGACAAGTTTTTGGAGATGTGCTGCTCAATACATCCTCCCTCCTGCCCTGGACTTGGAGGAGGGAAGCTTAGTTTAGTTACTCCAATCGAGATCTCACCTGTAGGACCAAAAAAATGAGAAGCCCCATCCTCAGTGCAGGGCACTTACTGGTCCTGCTGGGTCTTCTCCTGTGCCAGGGTATGTTGGCTTCGTTGTACCATCTCCCAGGGATGAGGCGACATGCCTGGGGCCAGCAAGGAAGTCGGTGGCAGAGCAGGGCACCGTCTCCTGCTCCTGAGTGTGAGCTAAATAACAAAGCAGGCATAAATTTGGAAGCAAAGGGCGGAGGAACCCTTTGTAGGGGTGTCAGCAGCTCCTACACTTGGTCACCAGAAAAGCCTGTTGCTGCTTTGTGTGTTTCTGGAATATCTCAACTGAGCGTTCACTCTCGGAGCTGGAGCAGAGCGTCCCTCAGCTCTGTAGTAAATATTCAGGTGGAGTCTGCAAACCAAATGCTACGAGGAATTTGGCTTTTTGCTGGCTGCTCTATAACCCAGTACAATCCACAATTACATAATTGTCAGGTACCAAGGAGTTTAATATTTTGTAACCTGCCAAAATCCAAAGTGTGCTCCTATTAACATCCCAAACGTACCAAGGGGTTAGTTAAATACTGGAAGAGGCATTTCTTGCCCCAGAGAACCTACAGTCTGAAAAATTAATATTGATTCTAGACAAATCAATGTTTGCTTACCAAAATCACGTGCTGAATACTTCATAGCACCCACACAGCTGCAGGGATAGCGCAAGCCGGGTCTGCCTGCGATGCTGTGAGTCTGTATGCGAGGTTTCCCCTTCCCCTGCAGCTCCAGGGTTGTGGCAATCGTGTTATTTAACATCATCTCCCGTCAGTAGGAGCGAAGAGGGGGGAAAAAAAAAGACAAATCAGACTTTTTCTGCAGATCCCCCATGGTTTGGTGTCTTTTAGGCAGGGGCCGTGTACATTAATACAAATCATATTTTATGTTACTCACAGGACACAGAGATAATCAGAAAGCTATCTTCATAAACAGAGGGTTATTCATAATCCCTCACATGGCATTTCAATTATCAGTCTGATGACGATGTGACATTATGGATGAGGTTGTGATTAAATTTTCTTGTGTAATGACCCTAAGTAAATCTTTGCAATTTTCATTTTGCAGAGATTTAATATAGATTGGTGGCCTGTTGTTTGGCCCCTGTTTAATCCAAAATCGCTCATTAAATTGGGACCAGTAAACATCTGATGATTGCATTTCGTGGGCTGAGCTATGAATTTAACATATTAAATCTACATTCCAGATGGATATAAGCATCTGTTCTCATTATGGTTATTGGTGTTAATCTGAAACCCTGACCTGTTTCTCCTAACATTACTCATATTAAATTCCATCCCGGATTCTAACGAACATCGGCATGAGGGCAGAAGACGGCTAAAATACCTTCACGTGCACACCGTCCAGGGAGAGATAACAGCAGAAACCATGGGGCAAATGACAGGAACTTCTTTCTTGTTCTCAGGAGGCGGCTGTCATTGCTGCAGCACGTAAAACAACCACTTCTGTCTCCTAGCAGTGGACACACAAAAAAATAAGCCAAACCGAACCACCCTGAAAAACCCCAATAGCCAATTTATCTCACCCATGTACTTGCTAATCACCAGGCTTGAGCCCTATCCCTTACAGAGCGGCACCTCCCTCATTTGCAAATCTGATTTGTCACTAAATCTCGGCACAGTTTGACCCAGCATCTTGCAGGCACTTGTCTGGCCGTAGCCAGGCTCCCCTGCTCCAGAGCCAGTCAGCTGAAAGTCAAATTAATCGTTGACTTCCAAAGCCCGTTAGGAAGGAGATATTTGTTACAGGACTGCTGAGAGCCTCTCCTCACTGAATGATTCATGTTTATTGCAGCCGGGGCATTTATTTATTAGATTGCTCAGTGTAATGGGAAATTTAAAATGACACACATTGTATTACAGGGAGGCTTAGCAAAATATTATCTCCCTGTTATTGTAAATCAAACCATTCTCAATGTCAGCTCGGATCACCTTTGCTCAGCAGAAGTTTTTTCCAGAGGGTTTGTTTAGTTCTTTAGTTGGTTTGTTTTTTTTTTCTCTTTACTTTAAGCCAACGTGCCCTCTTCCCACCCTGATGGGGGGGACAGGCTGCCCAGCTCTGTGCCGCAGAGTGGTGGGATGCTGAGAGTGATCCTGGACTTTCCTGGGTCTTCACACCCAGTTCTTGCATATAAAGGCTCAGACAATTCAGACCCAGCATAAAACAAAACAAAACAAAACAAAACAAAACCAAACCAAACCAAACCAAACCAAAACAAAAAACAAAGAGGAGCTAAAAGGGTGGATATAGTCTTTACTTGGAAAAGGAGGGAACCAATCAATATTTTAAAGGAGGTGAAGTAGATCTGCTCTACCCAGGAATCCTCTCCCGATGCCTCATTAACTGATGCCCTAGGGTTTTCCTGGCTTGTTGGGATAGGGGGAGGCAGAAAGGATCCAGCCTGTGGGGTGGCAGGAGAGGGAAAAACAGCCAGGGAAACTGTGAATACCAGAAAAGCCTGAATGAATACTGGTAAAGCTGGGCTGGAGCCAAAAACCTGAGATAAGCTCATCGTTGGAGTTTGTCCTCCTGTAACACCTTCCCCGGTGAAGGCTCTCTGCGTGTGGACCGTCAGTGACCGAGAGCAGGAATGAGGGTTAGGGGCAGGGCTCTGCTGGGTTTTGAGCATCAAATATTCACCTGGGACATATAAACACTGTCCCTGCAGGGCAAAGTGTTGGAAAACGTATAAAAGCTGTGGTTATCAGTCTGGTGAGACGCAGCGTTTCCCAGGGGCTGCTCCCTGCGCTGGGCACTTGCTTGTCTGTAAGAATTTCCCAGTTGAAAAGTGCAGAAACACAAATATATCTTTTTTTTTTAATATGAACTGAAGTGTGTACACAAGACACGGGGCAAAGAGGTTTTAAATACGCAATAGGTATTAGCAAGCACGTCATCTAAGCACAGAAAACGCCGGCTGCCTGCAGGCTCCTGTACCTGTTTTGCGATGGAGAAAAACAAATCTGATCTCTCCAGTCCCATCTAAAAGACCACAAAAAGAAAAGGAGGGGTGGGGAAGGAAGGACTGCAACACTCAGCGGGTGAAGGTCCTCACTAAGGTGTGTGTTTGTCCTCACTCTCGGTTGTAACAGGAGGAAAAAAAGCCCCAACCCGTCCCTGTCGTGAGTAATTAAGCCGGCATCATTCATGGGAGAGCCTGTTGTCTGTGTGCAATGAGGCTAATTATCACCAAAGTGCTGTCGGATTTAAAAGAGTTTGGTTCACGGGAGCCTGCGGAGGGGCTCACAGGGCTGGGCTGGCTGCACTTCAGTCGGAGCAGTCTGACTTCAGCTCCTGGCTCCGACGGTGGGGCTGGGGAGGCAGCAGAAAGGTCGTTACGGCTCATCAGCGTCTGCCGCTCCTGACAGCCGCAGCCGCGGGAAGACCGCGGCGTTGGGATGAGGGCGGCGGGTCTGGAAGTGCAGCTCGAGGAGATGCTGCCTGAAACGATGGACCCTAATTCATTTTTTTCCTCCAGGATATTGGTTTTTCATTGCCAGGTGGCTCCCAGGATGGGTTTGGGTGGATGGACATCACCAAGAGGGTCATCAACCCAAAAGCAGTTTGGGTTGTGTGGATACCACCAAGAGGGTTACCAGGCTGCCAGCAGTTTGGGTGGATGGACACCACCAAGAGGGTTCACCAACCCACCAGCAGTCTGGGCGTGTGGACAGTATCAAGAGGATCACCAGTTCGCCAAGAGGATCACCAGTTTGGGTGGATGGGCACCAGCAAGAGGGTCAGCTCACCAGTTGGAGGGAGTGGAAAGGAGCTGCAGAGAGGGGTTCTGGGGAGCTCCCCTGGCAGAGGGGGTCACAGCACACGTGTGAGCAGAGGTTTCCTGAGCTTAGCCACCAGAAAAGGTGGTGTTGGGTCATTATATCTAATGGTGCTTCCCGCTGGCTGCAGACCACAGCCACAGCACTATGTGGTGCAGGAGAGGACACATAAGGGGCAGATATCTCTTTCTTGGCACTCAGAGGCTTTCCACAAGTGGAACTAGAGAGAATCAGAATTAATAATTCCTTCCCCAAGACCAGAGCCGCACAGGTTGAAGTGGAAGAACCTATCTATGCCAGGGAGGGCAATCCCTGAAATCCACCTCCCCAGCCTCCGAAACGAGGAGTTTTAATTTAAGAGAAGATAACGCTGAATGATGGCTCTGGGCAACTCTTCCCTAGCTTCCAGCAGGACGGACCAAAGATTTTAATTGCTTGCTAACTACTATTGTTGCCCACAAGTTAGCAAAGCTGAAGCCATCTGACATCAATCACGTGTATCAGCCCAATAAATCTCCCCCGGGAGTGACAGCTCTGCCGACAGCACCGAGCGCGAGCGGCCGCGGCGCAGACCTGTAGGTACAACCGCCGCCTGCAAACGGGTGACAGATCTGTTGAGACCAAAACACTTGGCATTCTGCTAATGTCTGTCATTACTGTGATTGATACGGCCCCTCTATCACACTCTGCAGTCCTCCACAGTCGCAAAGCTTTATTAAATTACCGCGTCTCCCAACTGTTATCCGACATCAGTAGGAAGGAAATGACCAAGAGCAGGCAGGGACAACTTGAGGTTTTTCAGCTTTTCCAAAGACCTGGGGAGGTGGAAGGGGTGAAAGCTGAGGGTTGATTGACTTTTCTCTCTGTAAAAATTCTGAGCAGAGAATTATCTTTCTGTTTGAGGGAGCTGAGACTGTCCCCGCGTCCGGTAGCTCCCTGTAAGAAATACAGATTACACCAGCAGCTCAGGGCTCAGCAGGACCAAGGGTCTGTCTCCTTCCTTCGATGCCTGACAGTTATAAAGGCTGCAGGATTTATTTGGCAAGCCCTGGTGCTCCCAGGGCCGGGGTTATCTTAATGACTCCCCTGCAAGAGTTCCCCTTGACCTACCTTCAGTGCCAGCCCCAGCACCAGGTGCCGTTACGATATATTCCGCCCCACTGAAAGTCCTGTCTTCACGGAGACTCCAGGAGGAAGAATATACAGATATATTGTTTCTATAAATCCCCTGATATTATCTTTTATCGGTGGTAATAAATGTCCATATTAATTAACTTAATGGTTTTAACTGCAGTAACGACTTTGTATTAAACCAGCACGCTTTCATGTCCCACATAAAAGCTGCAATAATAAAATCCGTCTGCGGTATTTTTTTCAACTTCTATTGTGCTGAAACAAAGCAAAACCCGTTGCTGGAATATTCCACCCACCAAGGCCAGCAGAGGAACCAACCTTGGTGTAAATCCCTTCCATTTTACAACGAAAGTGTGTTCAAATGTGGGAAGTTCTGAGCAAGCCACAGGTAGAACAGAAGCAAAAAGGGGCGACTCCTTTTCTTTTATTTTTTCCTCTAATATTTCAATGAATGGGTGAATCTGCTGCTCAGTGTTCTTTCATCTGTTGCTGTGAATATTCTGGGTATTCCCATAAATATTTGAGAAAAATCCGTGGTCTTTTGCAATCGTTTTGGAACGCACACGAGAGCCAAAAGTGTTGGTGAGTGTTGGTTACCAGTAAGGGAGCAGGAAACACTGTGTGTGAGGAGAGCAGCAAGAGAGTAATATCAAATATCAAAGAAATAGTTTCAAAATTTCATTTGCATTCTCCAGGCTGAAAATTCTTTACATAAATTCCTGCAACTGGAAAGGTGGAAAATGGTGATTATTTGTAGCCAGGGTGGTGGTGGAGGAAGGAAAAAAAAAACCTTATCGCCACAAATCCACCTCTGTGAATAGTTTGTTACTGATTCCAGCAGAGCTATGTCTGAGCCAACTGTGGTCATTGGTTTTGTGCTGGATTTAAAACAGCCTGACTGTCTTCAGCCTCTGTGTGAACTGGCCCCACCTTAAAACCACGTATTACAGATGTTTTTCCCAGCTTTAAGGCCCTCGGACAGATGTGTTTGTTCAGGGCTCCTAAACCCTCCTGAGAACGCCCGGGACCCCTCCTGCCATCCCAGTGCCACCTAAGTGATTCCTTTCAAGCAATCCCTATGTGCTTCCAAAATAGGACATAAAGCCTCTAAACCAGAGTTTATTGAGAAACTACTGATTTCCAGAGATAGTTTATCTCTTGCAGTTGATTTGGGATGTAAAAACAGGAGGTACACCAGGGGGAGAGGCCAACAAATGGAACCCAACCTGCAGTCGCAAGGATTTCTGTCGTGTCTGAATTGCACCAGAGAATGACTAAGGCTGTGTATAAACCAGTTTACTTTTTGGATTGTAACTGCAATGGATCTCTGCAAATTCAAACCTTCCCCCTGAGCTTCTTCACGCTTTCTGACAGAAGCACATCGCTGGCACAAGCTGGTTAAAACAAAAGTGGAAGCCGTGCCCACAGCCAGGCCGCAGTGGAAGCTTTCTAGTCCGGTCAATAATCCCAAATTTTTGAAAGTGGAAATCAGAAGAAGAAATTGCTAGGCTGAATTGGCCTTTACAAGCAGCAAAATGAATTGAAAGGCAGCTGCTGGCCCTTTGCACAGCCACCAAATGTCAGGTCCCAATCCTCCTCTTCTCCATGTTGTACTCCTGCCTGGGTTTGAAGCTCAGAAAGCCCTAACTGTTGTGTGCAGGGGCAGTACTTGCCAATAAGCTTATGGTGCAGCAAGCAACAAGGCTGCCCTGGTCTGTTAAGATGGTTTTGAGCTTTTCTGAGCAGCTTCAAACAAATTCACGCCGGCTCCAGAGCGTCTTCCCCCATCTCCTCTGATAAAAAGGTCAGAGAACATTGAGGCTCTTCAAAACTGCTTGAACCTCTTTGCTCTTTTTGCTGCAGTTGCAGCAGTTTTCAAATCTAAGCCACGGTTGGGCTCTGCAGGTGGTGGAACTGAGCTGAGTTGGTGGCCACCATTTGAAGGCTCCGAGTCCTGTTGCCCCGTGTGGCCGGGGGTGCTCTGGGAGTCCTGTTGCCCCGTGGCCAGGGGTGCTCTGGTGCCGGGAGACTGGCTTGACAGCCCCCTCTGGGAGTGCTAGTTATCCTGCAAGCTTTATGTAAATATATTTAAGTGGCACATCTGCCTGAATTACAGCCGTGCCCTCCTGGATTGCTAATTGTAGGTTTTAATTCAGCTCTGACGACCAGTTTACATAAATTAGGGAGCTGGCAGTAAGCAAGCTTTGAGGAGGTGGGATATGGATTTAGCCAGGGCTGGGTTTTTTCTCTTGGAAATGCTTCTCCTCCCGAGCGGGTGCCTCTTCCCTGAGCTTGGATCACTCTGGGGGAAAAACAGAGTAATTCAGCTCTGCTTGTCGAAGGCACGCAGCACTGTTTGGTCTGCACCCCCGAAATGGTGTGCCCAGCTTGCACCAGTGGTCCCATTTACTTTAACTGGCTATATAAAAAGCAAAGGGTTTGGCTTTTAGTTCTTATGACATACCCATTTGGCAAGAGCAGGAGCCAGTGTCACTTGCCACGGCTCCGCTGGCTCGCCCAGCGGGGGCTCTGGCCATCATGGGCACGGTGTGTGTGTTCCCCAGGCAGTTGGGGACCAACCAACAGGTTGTTCCACGACTGATAAAAGTCTTCCAGCCCTTCTTCAGCTGCAGGGGCTGCAGGGCTGGTGGTCCCACGCCAGCACTGGCCACCAAACAAAGCCCAGCCAAACGGGTTCAACGTGCAGCCGCATCCCCACTGCCAAAGGGACTGGGACTGTCCACAAAGGCTTTGAAGCCACTGTTTGTTTTCCTGGCTCTTGCTTGTGCTGGAAGCATTAACGCTCCCTCGTGCACAATCTTGATGTGACGAACTTTAAATTTAAAAAAAAACCAATTTTGCACCATTTTCCAGCAGCTGTCAAGGTAGACAATTCTGAAATTCATTTGCTTGGTCTGAGGAGGGACGGGTGTCTGCCTGGGAGCAGAACTTTGCTCCACAAAGTGCTTTGAAAGGGATGTGGAAATATCCCTCCCAGCAGCCCCAGTCTCAAAGTCATGGGAACCAGATTTCACTGTAATGTTTACATGCTTGGTTTGTGTGTCACCAGCCCCTGAGAGGTACCACAGCCCTGGGGTGGGCGCAAGTCATGAGGCTTCTTAGTCCTAATTCTTGAGGAAAACACTTAAGCCCTTCTGTCAAATGACAGCTGAGGTCTCACACCCTCCTGAACATATTTTTGGTCCCTAAACATAAATTAGTGCCCAAAATACAAGCAAAGACTGGAATTCCTTCTGAGAACTGAGCTGTCTGATCATATCTCTTACTCCCAGCAAGAGACTCTTACTACCCATTGAATTCCCAGTCTGCGTATTCCATAGTTTAAACTTCAGGCAGAGATTAAACAGGCAGGTGACCATTCACTTTCTCCAAACTCTGGCTTTAGGACTGGAATGTCTCTGGCTGATGTTCTTATCCACATCATCCCAAATTAATATGGTCATGAGCCCTTTTTCCTGTGTTGCACCCTCCTCTTCTCCCAAGCAATCACGCGTTTCTCACCACAACCACTGACACAACCGATGCCACTGTTTAACCATCAAGACACACAGGGTTTGTCCCGGTGTCTGGCAAGTGTCCCTTGCTTGGGCAGAAGCTGTACTACAACTGTAGGCAGGAAAATCAGAGTTTCCTTTATCAGCAGATACTTGCAAATAAAGCATTGCTGCCTTCAAGCAGCAGTAACCGTGCACTGCCTGCTGGGGGAAAAATCAATGCCTCTCCAATAAATATGTGTGTTCTGCAAATGAAACAGAGATGTTAGTTATTGTTGCCCACCTCTTGCTTTCTCGAAACTCTCCTTTCCTCAGATGTTTAACAACTTAAACATGATTAATCACCATCTATTTAATAGGTGGCTCTTTAGAGAGGTCAGTGGTCGGGCGGGAAGAATTCAGAGCTGGGTTTGGATTAAAGGAAGGAAGGAATATGAGAAGGACAGGCTGGAAATCTGTCAATCTGTTCAGGTGCACACCTGCTCAAACTGTAATTGTCTAATTAACTAAAAGAGTTGCTGCAAGACGATTTAGTGCTGTGACTTTGTCTTGTCTCAATTAGACACTTCAGATCTTCTAGATGGATGGAGAACACGAGGACCACGGCACCTCCTTGGAAAATGTCAACCCAGAGAAGCAAAACTACATAAAAATGTGGAACTCAGCGAGCTGGTCATTGGCTCCGTCCTGCCTGAGGGGAGAGTGCCAGCTCCTCATGGTAACGACCCATGCCTGCTTGCCTGCTTTTTCCTTCTGTAAAATTCCTCCCAGGGTGTTGGGCTTTCTATTACAGTGAGAGCATCCAGATCCCCGTCCCTGCTGCTGCTGTGTGTTTTCTCACACCCCAGATTGAGCCTTGAAAGGGAATATTGCCTTAAACCCACGGAGCCAAACCCTCCGCTGCCGCGAGGGACCTGAACAGGACTTGCAGCAGGTTGAATTTTTGGCCCTTTCTTCCCAACACGTACATGCTAAAAAACGACAAATTTCATCCATCTTGGTGACAACTCAGCTGCGTCCAGGCTGGTCCAGAGCTCATTAAAGCTGGCAGGAGTCTTCTCCCTTCCTTCAGCAGACGCGGGAGCGGGCCTGCTGCCATGTGCATCGCAAACGGGGGCCACTGTTGCTGAAGCACCATCACGGCACCCAGCAACCAGACTTTCCAGAACAAAAGCTTTAGGGTTGTTTTGTTGGGGTTTTGTTTTGGTTTTTTGGGTTGGTTTTGGTTTTTTCTTTTGCTCTGGCTGGCTGATACTTTTTATGGAATCACCCAAGGGCCAGGTTGTAGTTCTGTAATTGTACAGGGCTGTCATCCTCATAAATATTAAACACCGCTTCCAAGTGAAACTGCAGCTCCTTTTATTGCACAAAGCGATGGATATCCCAGCTGAAACCATTCTGCTTCCTTGCTGGTGCCTGCTGAAAAGTGACTGTGGTTCAAAATATTTATCGATGCTTTGTTGTATTGGGAGAATGCTCAGTGACAGATGGACACTCTCTTTAAAACCTCAACGTATGCAAATCTCCATACAAAAGAGCCCAGGATGTTTTTAATATCACACACTTGCCTCAGGACATGTTTTTAAATCCCCACTTACCAAGGGCCCTGGCTTTTTATCAGTCAAACGCCTTAAGCACTATGTCAATGTGGACATCTGGCCGCGTGTTTAAAAATTTTTTTATTTGCTAAAATATTTAGTGATGTGGCAGGGGTTTTAACTGGGGACATCGGGTCTAATGGCATATGTTTCAACCCAACTGCTCGGGGAGGAAAAACTAACAAGGTAGCTGTTTGGGGCAGTTTACCATTTGGTGTGTAGCAAGGCAAAATAAGAAAGGGAAAGGAGAAGACCAGACCCAGGCATTCTTCCCGACTAGTGCAGGGGTGTAAAGCTCTTTGGGATTATTCTGACTCCTCTCCATCACCCTGATGTGCAAGAAAAATTCTCATAAGCATGTTGTGTGGGTTTTAAGAGCTTTCCCCTTGTTGTCAGGCTCTTGGGGTTGGCCAAGGAGGTTGGCTTGGTTGGTGTTCCCACTTGGGAGCCTGAGCAGCAGTGATAAAGGTTTGGGACTGGTGAGACTGGGCAGGCAGAAGATTACCAAGGAGTAAATGAATGAAAAATAACCGCCAGAAAAGTGTCATGAGCCTTTCAGGTTTCTTTCAAACCTCTTTGACTTAACAGTGAGCTAGTCAGAGGTGACAATTCTCAACACCATCTGCAGGGTGAGTCTCAAAACTTCCTGTAGGTTTTTGGTGCTCCATCAGCACCCAGGCCATGAGAAGGTGTTATGATCCCAGCAATACCCAGCATCGACCTTTCTTTCATCCAGTTCTTCCTGGCTAGTACTCCTTGAAGGACTTTGTCAAGTTGGGAACTGAGCAGAAGGTGCTGAACAAAACCCAGTGCCTGGCAGTAAAAATATTAGCCATGCAAAAGTGATTTCCAGCCTACTATGCCTGGGTGTGCCATGGTAGGTTTTGTAAAAGCAGGAGCTAATTGTTACTCACCTGCTAGAGCTATTCTACTCTCAATTAACACCCCTATTATTAGAAAGTCACCGCATGTGAATAGAAGCATTAGGCATGTTTGCCTTCTGCTTGGGCAACCAGGCAGCCTGAATTGCTTTGGCTTCCTCAACTCAGAGCTGATGCTAAGCCCAAGGATGGTTATTTAGCACTGCCATTAACCGTTTCGTTGCTGTCATTTCAAAAGGAGCTGATGTGACACCACTGCTGCTACAAAACCAGCTCGTCAAGGAAGAAAGAGATGTGGGTCACGTCACCAGTGTCATGTTTGATGGTAAGAATTGAAGAATCACTTCATTTGAGGGCAAAAGTTTCATTTTCCTTCATTCAAGGAGAAAAATCAACCAGAAGAACCAACCCATTGCCTGACCCTTTGTCTTGTACGCGCGTGATACCTGCATTTTATGTCCCTGCATTATTCATGTTTACATTTGATTAAGTGAGACCCCTTGGGGTTTAATGGTACTCAGCGCGGCTGCAGATATGTCAGTGTGCTGGGGAGGTTCAGGTCAATATGTTAGAATAAATGAGGCCACTTTCTTTTAAAATAAAGTGCTGTCTTTTGTCCTGGCTGCCGAAGGTTGCATCACTCCATTTCTCCTGTGAAACGAGTGAGAAAATAAATCTGGCGGGAGAGCCGCGTATTACGATGCAATGCCATGATGTAAGGCTAATGAAGAGTGAAATCAATGAATTTCAGCTCATTTACGTAGTAAAGGCCTACCAGTGCTGGAGCCAAGCTCCATCCGTCCTGGTATGCTGTCTCCAGCCGTAGCCAGAACTCTGCTGCAGGTCCAACAGCCCCCAAAGCGCCGATGTGATAAACTCAGGTGATGCAAAGCTGGTGTATGAAATCTGCATCCATCCCTGCCAGATAATTCGGGTTAAACCTTGGAGCACAAGGTTCTTCTCTCTTCCAAAGTCCCACTTTTGCCCAGGGAAGGGGTTGAGGCACCATCCCCGTAGGTGTTGAATAGACAGGTTGACAGAGTGGTGAGTGAGCTGGTTTAGTGATGGGTTGTTGGTTTTTATCAGCGTTAGGTTGAGGGTTGGACTAGATGATCTTAAAAGTCCCTTCCAACCTTGACAGTTCTATGAATCTATGGTTCTAAAGTGCTGTTTGTTGTGATCAGATGGGGAAAAAAAAACAAAAAGTGATTTAACTGGAGGTTATTAAAACTGATTTTACCTGGGAGGGTGCAGATATTACAGCAGAGCCTGAAAGGTCTGACAGGAGATGCCCAGACCCTTGTCTGACACTTGTGACTGTGGAAAAGGGAGGCTTCCTGCATGGATGAACCAGTAGAAGACAAGTCTGGAGAGCTGTTCCCTCCTCCCAGTGGTCCTCCAGGTACCTCCTGGGTTTGGTGCCTGTAACTGTGGACTTCCCAGCTCCGCATCTGCTCTCCCCTCAGGGGAAAGATTTCGGATTCAGCCCTTTTCTTGTCTGGAAAGAGACAAAATGTCAGGACTCCATCCATGGCACATCAAGAGAATGAGATACCATGGTAGGCACCTAGTGCTACGCTTAGATAGGCTGCTTATTTTCCAAATGAGAAGGTGATGTAGTTCTCCTAGAGGTAAAGCTTTTTAGCAACCCCCTGAATTACTTTCCTTTTTAAATAAAAAGTTGTTTTTCTCCAGCAGATATCACTTTCTTTGTGTCATGTGCTTGTCTTTGCTGCATTTCTCCTGAGAGCAGTTGGTCACTCCATTTCTATGAAGTATTAATATCCCACCAGTGATATTTATGTACCCAGATCTTTTTATTATTTTTTTTTTACCTTTAGATGTTCAACAGCATGAATATTCTTATTTTTTATTTAAAACTAATTTGGAGTTCTCACTCTCTAAGGGGTTTCTAATCACCAAAAAGTGCCCGAGGCTAAAACTGATTGACAGGAAAACGTTGTGGCTTCTGAAAAGTAAATTGGCTATTGACAGAGCAGTATACAAAGGAAAATGCTAAATGCTTATTATTTATGAGCTATTAGGGAAAATGTTATTAGCATCTGTTTCCCACATGGGCAAAAACACCTGTCAGACATCAGGAAACTATAAAACGATGCACAGTTAATAGTTACTTTGTTTAAAAAGTCATTAAAATTGAATGTCAGCTAAAACTTAGGAAAACATTATTCTTCAAACAACTTTTAATCTTGCTGTTCAAAAACAAGGGGAAAAAAAAAACCAAAAGACCTTGCCACATTTTAATTTCTGGGAGCATAAAGGAAGACGACGCTTGATTTGAAAGCGATGAGGCGACTGCTGGTACACAACAAACAAGGTATTAAAAAAGGAAAAGCAGAGGGAAAAAGGGACAAGCTGGCTCCCCTCCCGGAGCTGTACAACAGAGGGGAAGCAGAGCAAGGTCAGGCGTTTACACGGGTTTTCGGCGCACGTCGCGGGGATGTTTGGATTCCACTTAAACCTGTAAATAAGAGACGTCTGTCTGTCTTCTGCCACCGTGCTCTTCCCAGGTGGGGCTGAAGTGAAGAGCAGCGCTGGCTGGACTCCAGAGCCAGCATTGGCATCAGGCACAGGCCGGGTGGCAACCCGTGGCCAGGGGCAGGAGTATTACCTTAACGAGTCGTACCTAATGGGCAGACTTGTGGCAGATTCTTCTCCCACATGAAGAGCCCTCAACCTCCCAAACTGCTGAGTATCATCAGACCTGAACCTCAAGTCACCAGTCAGGGCCAATCTATGCCCCGCTCTGCTCAGGGTGGGACACATCGAGGACGGAATTTCTTGCTAGGAATGCAAATAAAAAAGGAAAATTGTGACCAAGCTGTCCCACAGAGACCTGTCCCCTGGCCTGCATCGCATCTGAACAGGGATTTGACTGTATTTTGGTGAATTTTCCAGCTGCAGAGTTGCAAGGAGCTGAGTCTACAAAGACCCTGCGTATCTCTTTGCCCTGCAGCAGGAAAGGAGATAAGGCTGAGACAGTCCAGGCATTTTTTGCTCGGTGTATTTGGGTTCAGTCTATCAAGATTGACCCTGAACCAGGATTTATTTTTGTTAGAACTGTTGAGCAAAATGAAGATTCACTTAGGACTTTTTCCACTCAGGTGAACCCGGCCAGCATTACAGACCAGATGCCGGGAAAACAAGAGGGTTTGAGTCTTCTTTTCACAAAAACCACGTCACCTTTTGCTGTTCTTTCTGCCACCAAAATCTATTTACATAGGGTTCTGTTTTCCTTCCAAAAATTGATCTGCCATCTTTCAAGCAGCCTTATTCAGGGGGCAAACCTGCCCTGCGAGCGTTACGCAGAGCTGAGCACAGCACCAGCGTTCCAGCACGAACAGGCCCCGTAAAACCAGAGGCGGTTTTTGACACCCGTCGTGACGGCCTTTTCCCCTCCAGCTCGGTCACAGCTTCAGCACAGGTTGTGAAACCAAACCCAGGGGGGTCTGGAATGGAGGTGGGGCCTAAGCTCGTGTCTGAGCAAGTGTAACCACAAAATGCACGCAGATGAGCCTCAGCGGTGAACACAAACACGGCCCGTCCCCCCCCAGTGGCACAAAATACCTGCTGTGGTAAAGTGGATGCATCGTTTGTGTCTGTACCATTTATGCTCCCACCTGAGTAGGAATTTCGTACCTGGGAAAATAAATATTTTTTTTAAAAAAGATGATCTTTAAAACAAACTCAGCCCAAAGTCACCCTTGGTTTTACTCCCGGCGAAGGGGATCTTGCTGGTCCAGGACACAAGGACAAACCCTGTGTGACACCACTAAAAGCGCCAAAGAAATATCATATAAAATATTGCTTGTCCATTTAAATTATTTAATGTTATTAACATTAATTACCATACTCAAATACCCTGAGTGATTCACACGCATTCCCTCCCCCAACTTCTCCTCCAAAGCTTATCTCTGAATTTTGACATCATCGTGTTTTCTCTGTGTATTTCCCCAGAGCAGCAGAAGGGATTTGGCAGAAGGTACCACTTCCCAGTACATGTTGCTCCAAACCCTCTTTCCTCTGCATCTCCTCTTCTCGCCACAGCCATCAGCATCTTGGTTTGGTGCGTACGTGTGTGTCCCATTTTCCAGCTGTCACATACTGGGGGGTTCTGGAAGGGTTTATCACACAACAAGAGCCAGGGTGGGCTCAATTAGTGCTGTTGGGCATCAAGGGACTCAGGCATCTCTCTGTACCCTCTCTGATGAGACTGAAGAGGTCCTGGAGGAGTTTAGGGCTCTAATGCAATAAGAAGGTCATATTTTAGTATCAATAATAGTATAAATTATCTTCACCTGGTGAAACTATTTGCTTTTATGACCGAGTTTTAGCACAATTTCTTCTGTAGCCCATAAATTGAGACAACTTCTGGTCTGTTAGAGGGAAACAGTGTCCTTCCCATGTGGTGGGACAGAGGGATCAGCCCATGCTGCTGGTGGGGTTGGCCATCCCCAAGACACACTAGCAATGTAACAGCAAGGTAAAGGATGCCTCACCCAAGACCTCTGGAAATGGCCAGCTGGGGAGGCAGAAAAAGCTCTTAGTTTGTCATTAAGTTAATTTCTGGGGTTGGTTAAAAAGGCAGTTGCACTGTTGACATTTCAGTAGGACAGGGGGCAAAGTGATGACTTTCCAACCAACGTCATTGAGAGACAGATGTGCTTCCCCAAAACCTGCATTGGTCTGATCCCGACCCCAGCTGCTTTCAGGAGGACATGGGGCTCCCTCATGCTCTTCCCACCTTCTCTCCGAGTGCTCCCAGCAGCAGCCACCTCCTCTGCCTTGTCCGATCCTCCAGGCTGGAGCCCTCCTGGGTGGGTACTTCAATATCAGGCTGGAGCTGCCTTTGATGTGCCGTTTTCTCTTTGAAATGCAGTGTCTCACTCATCTAATCCTCATCACATTTGGGAAGCTTCTCTTCAGTCTTTCAGATCGGGATGTCAGGGGAGTAGGGTTTATTTTTGAAAGGGACCGGTTTGAAGTTTTTGGTTTGTGAAACGTAAATGTTCTTTTCTTCTTGGTTTTTTTTTTTTGATCCCAATGTAAAGGAACACTTTTGGTGGCTGTTTCTGGGTGGGTTTATTGTTTTGTGGGGGTTTGATGTTGGGTTTTTTTTGCTCAAGACTGTAAACAGCTCTCGGGCACCTAGGATCTGTTTTCCCAAACCATCCCTTGATGTTCATCATGTAGTCCATATATCTCAAACCCCCAACCTGTCTCTCCGAGCATATGCACGGGATCATTCCAGAGAGTGCTGTGCTTCCAGCCAACAGAAGACAACCCTGTGCCTGCTCCAGCCCCAGGGAGTAAATCCCAACCAGAATATGCAAAGACTGAAATCTGCTGCAATTTATCCCATTTGGCTCATTGAGATGATCCTCTCCAACCCTTCTGCCCGTCTTGGGAGGGACATTCATTTTCCTTCCAAGGAGGCTTCATGAAAGGATGGGAGCTGTGGTCAAGGTGCTCCAAAATCCCACACCCCCCCAGAACCTGCATTTTCCTTCAGTCAGGCATTAATGTAGTCCCTGTGTTGGGCAAAGACGAGGTTTTCTGGCACCCGGATTCTGACACGGGCCCTGCAAACGCCGTGGCTGCTCCTCACCAGGCTGGGACCACGGCAGTGGTGGGGATTTAACTTTGAAAGGACTCACACCCAGACGGTTTTCCCCCCACACTCACCTTTCCTCCTCCCAGTCCTGAAAGTTAGAGACGTCTTTTGTATTCCACAGGCCAAAGGGCCAAACTTGCCTTTAATTAAAATGCATATTCTTTAATTAAAGGCCCCATAACACATGAAGGGCATTCATTGAAATACGATGTGTGACATAGTCATTACCCTGCTGTTAATTACTAATTAATGAAGCTATTTCAATTAATAGCTTCCCCACTGTCACTCTGGCTTTGACAGGGCGCCGTGCTGAGAAGCCGTAGCAGAATCACAGGCGATCGTAACTCCTGGAACAGCACCAAAAGGCATCAGCTGAATATTCATGTCGGTCGCCGTTAACACTTTTCAATTAAACATAATAAAGTAAAAGCTCCGTCAAAAGTGTATATCAAACATGCATCAGCCTTTCCCTCTCCCCCTGTTCTCCTCCAGCTTGTCAAAAATAACTAGAAAGAAGTAGAGGGAGGGAAATGAAAAAGTGGGTTGTGGGGTTTTTGGGGGTTTTTTTTGGGGGGTTTTGGGTTTTTTTGCTTTCCTTTTCCTTTTCCTTTTGAGGCTGGAGCATCGTTTCTCAAGCAAGAGGAGCTGCCACACGGGGAGAGATGTACGACGAGCTGAGGTTGGAGCGCAGGCAGCTCTTTTCTCTCCCAGGGCTGGGCATCTCTTTTCTTGCCCTCCTGTCTTCCCTCCCTCTCCTACCCCAACCCCGCGGTGGGGACAGGTCCTTGGGTGGCTTCCCAGCCCCTGGGACCTCAGGGGCAACATCTCTCATTCCCCCCCAAGAGAGAGGGATCGCCTCTCAGGTGCAGGTTTTAATTACTGAGCTGTGTCTCCAAAAGGGCTGCTGTGTGAGGAACGGTGTGAAAGAAGCTGTTTTGTGGCTGGGGGTAAGTTCTGTCAGCCCTAAAAAATGCCAGGCTGCGACGCGCTCTCTCGGGCGCCATCTGGTTGAAGTTTTCATTTCAAAACACTTGGAAAACGAAATCCAGAGAAATTCCTGTGGAAAATCCATACTGAATATCCATACTGAACCCCAAACGCTTTATTTTAAAGAGCTGCTGTTTTCAGGCAGACCTGTGGGAAGGGGAAGGAATCTTTTAGAGAGAAAACATGATTTACAGAAAACTAGAAACTGGGAGAAAAGGAGTCCAGCTATCACTGCTGTTCATGTACACAGAGGTATGGAGAAGTCTACAATATCCAGTGCCTTCCTCAGATCGGAGGGTAGTATAAAAGCACAGACCTTTCCTTCTCTGAAGCAGCTGCCAGATGTGCTGATGAGAGGGCAGGACAATTCTACCCACGAGTGTTGGTCCCCAGCTCTCTTGGTAATGCTCACCCTGCCTTAGAGCAGACCTTGGGCCATGCAAGAGCACTAGAAGGAAATTTCCAGGGGTGGATAGGCAGTCCTTCTGAATGCTTTCAGAGAGACAGCCTCTCTGCTAAAATCTGACATTTTTTTATTCCTTTCTTCTTTTTCCTTTTGGCCATGACCAGGCCAAGCCCTGCCAAAGGCAGGTGCAAGGGGAGCCCAGCTGATCTGTCCAAGCGTGACTGAGGAACAATCACTTTTTGTCCGGCTGGTGACATCTAAAGGCTGGTCTCCGAGGTCTCAATTAGGGTTTGGGGCTGACTCGCCTCCACCTCTCCTGGGAAAAAGGTTTTGCCTCTTCTGCTCAATTATACACAGAGTCTCCTCCACACACCAGACAGAGCAGGTGGGAGCTTTAGCTCCACTTTAGCTCTTAACCTCTGAAGCCACACGTTGCTATAATACTTCACAGATTGCTCTTATAACGTAATAGGCCCTTGATCGGCTACGTTTGTGCAGAGTAAGGAGGTCAAATTAATTAATTGGACAGGCCCCCTATGTCATTTGAATGCTGTGACCCTCTCAGAGGGTGCTGTTGGTGGCAAGTGATGCTACACAGGGATTTGTACCCGATTTCCCTGTCTGGGGTGTACCTGATTTTATTCTTTATTACTAGCAGAGTAAAGAAAAGGCAGAATTCCCATAAAGCACCAGGGAAATGCTGGTGTTACAAAAGATTCTGAAGCTCCAGCACTGGTCCCGTGAAGCTCTGCTGCCTGGCTCTGGCCATTACAGATGCTCCTCCTTGTCTGCAAAAGCAAAAAAAGGTTCTGGGATATGTGGAGAGAAGTGTTGGCTGAGATCGGACATGCCCTTCCCTGGAAATATTAATCCACCAAACACGGATGAGTCTCCTGGAATAATCCTCTCTAATGCACGTTCAGGAAATCAATTCTGTGCTTTATTCTTTAATCCAGAAATCTCCAAGAAGGAGGAGGAGGAGGAGGAGGAGGAGGAGGAGGGAGAGGATGAACAGACACCATCAGAAAAGGATAAAAATTGGCACTGCATTGCAGAAAAAGAGAGGAAAAGGCGTTTTGACTGAGAGCGGTGATGTTTTCACCAGCCTGGTGGCAAAGAGTCACCCACAAACACCAAAGCCCTGGGCAGCACCAAAATATGCCATTTCTCACTCATGCTATAGTTTTTGGCTCTGCAGAAAGGGGTAGGTGCTAAAGCAAAGCTCCTCTTGGTTTCCAGTGGTCTGGGCACTCCTGGAGGGGCAGTGTCTTATTTGAGCCGCCGGCTTTAGCCCCCTCTCCATCCCAACAGCAAAACCAGGCAGTAATACCCCAAACTGCATTACCTGGGAGCTACATTTACAAGCCCGATTCTCATGTCTCTACTCTGAGTGTGTTTTAACCTGACAACGAGCCCAGGTACAACCCAGGCAGGCGGGTCTCGGCCGGCTGTAAGTACCACAGCAAAGTCAGTGTCTAATTGCACATGTATGAGCATATCTGGTTTTCAAATGACACTGAATCTGGCTCAGTTTCCACCCTGAACAGCTTTATCCACATCCTTTAAACCTGTGGGTAATACATCTTAATGATGCTCTTTCAGGCACGCTTTCTATCCTAAACCCTTTAAAAAACAGCTGATTCCAGGCAGGTTCTTTTTTCAGCTCTCCCAGAGAGTTCCCATTTTTCAACCCCAAACTATTAAAAAAGATTTCCAAGACCCCACACAAAGAGTTTATCCATCTCAAAGTCTCTGTCTCTATTTCCTGATTTCAGTAATTTGATCAGTTAATTCTTTAACTTGAATCAAAAACAGTGCTTTTTTTTTTTTAACTTGAATCAAAATCACAACCTAAACCAGCTCATGTCTCAAAATGTTGAGGTGATCGGAGAGTGCTGAGAGAGATCACTTGGTGTTTGATGGAGCTCAGAGGACGAAGAGCTGCATCCAGAGTTTGGCCACATAAAGGCTAAGGCTTTTCACCCAGCTCGTGAGCCAGGAAAAAAAGTCCATTTTGGAGCTGAATCAAAATCTCCCCACAGTTTTTAATCCTGGAAAACACACCATTTAACTAGGAAATCAGTTAAATTTGAATTTCATACTCCCAGCTGACTCCAGGCACAAAATCCCCAGGAAGCAGGGACCCCTCTGAAAAGGCTGGTCACGGTCCCTGGATCCCGAACATGCTCGGCCAGGTGCAGAACAGCCCGTCTCCCAGCAGCATTGGCTCTCCTGGCAGGACAGCCCAGGGCTGTGCAAACATTTCCCAGGTCACCCACTTTGTTGCAGAGTGTGTCCTACTTTGAGGTTTCTCTAAAATGAAATTGCAAGGATGGAGGTTTTAACGCTGAGCTCTTGCCGGTCCAGGTGGCTCCTGCGGTGGGAACTGCAGCTTCCAGCCCTTTTCGAGGTGCCCCAGATGGGCTGAAATAAAATGAAATAAACCAGATCATGATAAGTTACTCATCTGAAAACCTTCTTTCTATCTGATTATGGTCTTGCTGATAATACTATTTGTTTAGGGGGGTGTATTTTGCTCAATAACCAGGGCTTGGGGTGCAGAAGAAGAGGGTACATCCTTCCTCCTTCCATCCCTCTCTCCCATAAGCATGGGGAAATGGGAGGGGGGGGGGGCTTGCCTGCTCCCCCAAACCTGCTAATTGGGCTTGTGGAGAGGAGCTAGGAGAGGGCTGGACCACGGGATGGAGGAGCTGGAGGGAGGATGCTGGAGAAGACAGCAGGGGCTGAGGGGCTAAATACACTTGAGCTCTGTCTATCCCCCACTGAGCACCCAAGCCAGCACCTCTGCACTCAAAGGAAAACCAGAGAGTGTGCAAACCAGTCACTGCCTTTATTTTTTCAGCTTTGGCAAGGTCACTTAAACAAATAATAATAGAGCAATGTCAAATGGTCCAGATGCTGGAGGAGACAGCAGGGGCTGAGGAGCAGATCGGTCCCAGCAGCAAAACCACATGAAAAGTGAGCGAAGATGGGAAATTAGTGACACTGGGTTTATGGGCATGAGCCGTGGCTTGTCTTGTTTGGGGCAAAATCAGAGCAAAAGCACAGAACCAGCCAAGGCTCACGCTGGCTCTGGGCATCTGAAGGGATGAGGATGAGCCTCATGAAAGCGTTCTCCTCACACGTAACTCAGGTTCACAGGAGAGATTGTAGATGAGCGGGTTTGCCTGAGACTTGGTAGGAGAGAGGGGGGGGTGGGGGGAAAACAAACCCAAGACCCAACATGAAAGGAATTTAACAGCTGCAACGAGCCCAAATGGTTGCACAGGAAAATCCCCTGCCAACTGCAAATGGTTTGCCTTTAATGAGAAAGCAGGACATGGGCGAGTAGGTTGCTAATTCTTTGTGGGAAATCCTACCCGTAATTGCTACACGTGTACCTTCCCGGGGTCTCCCACGGAAGGGGAATTTGTTCACTTATTATTTTTTTTTTCCTTTGGAGCTGAAATTAAAAACAATTTATTAGAGAATAATTAATGCCAAAGTGCCAGGAGATCGTGGCCAGCGCTGTGTTTGGAAGAGCAAGAGCGAGTCGCCAGCAATTCGGTGGTTGTACAGAGCAGGGAAAGCAATTTGGGAAGGGATTCAAGGGATCAGCTGGAGCTTGCCTGGCAGCTACTTCCTCAGTCAAATCACTAATTTTTGTTAATCCTTTGCAAAAATCTGGTGATTTGGGAACAAAATTTTACAAGTATTTCAGTCCTGCTTTAGGAAGCCAAATCCTATTACTGGATAATGGGACTTTGGCCTCCCAGGAGCAGAGACACTTTGGAAGCTGTGGGTTTATTGTGGGGGTTTCTTCTCTCTCCATTATTGGATTAAAACCTACCCCACCCTTAATCCAGCACCAGGAACTGTGTAAGCAGGGAGCTATACCAGTCTGGAAACCAAGTGGAGCATAAAAACCCCAGTTACTGTTCCTGCAGCTGATGGTCACGCTGGGCTTTTGGGTTATTCTCCAGACTCTTTGCTGATGGAGCTTGGCCATCCTGGCTCCCTCCGTGTCCCTGGGGCTGTTGGATGGGACAGTCTGGCCCGAGGTGGTGCCTGCAGAGCCCCAAGGATCTTCCTGCTCAGAGGCACCCCCAAAACCTACAGCACCAATGTTTTGGTAGAGAGGAAAAGCTCTTTTTTAAAACCAGATTGGTTTTTAACCATTTTTTCAGGCCACCTGCGCTGAGGACAGTTACAAACAAAACCCAGAAAATTATTTTGAAGACAGAAAGAAAAATAGAGAAGAAAAATCGAGGAGAGCACTTAAAGCTGCCAGCAGGAGCTTGATGCCCTGGACGGCAACTCCCTGCCATCACCCCCCCTCCAGCACCCCCATCCCCCCCTAATTGCAAGCAGTCAAACTGTAAAGACATTAATGGACATCTTAATTATTGTGTTCAAGTTTGAAATGGAAAATTCCTCATTAGGCACCATGCAGTAGGTCACGGCTGCAATAAAGGGTGATATTTGGCTTGTTACGGCGCTGGGTGCCCTTTGCAGAACGACGGTGTCTTTGGGGCATGTCCCAGCCCTGGGGAGCTGGCAGGTGGATGGCAGATCAGGTCTCTGCTGTGAGAGCATCTGCTTGTGCTTTCAAGGCGAAAGTACCAGCACAAAGGTCTCTTTGCTATTTCTTTTCTCCTCCAAATAGTGCTATTTTTCTCCTGTGTTTGGTTTTCCATCTGCTTGAACACGTGCATTGGTTTAGTGTGTATGCAAACTGCAGTAAAGCAGTATCTTCCAATGCTCCAGATACTGAACATACCCCAAACAATTTAAACACAAACCAGCCCATCAATCCCAACCCCTGGCAGCAATACAACGTACCTGTGATTAAGCAGCCTTGAAGCCCAGTCCCAGATTCCCAGCCCCTTTTGCACCAAACCAGTCCCTGCTCGCCCAGGGCAGGCTGGAAACTGGGCTCCAGCCCTGGCAAGCAGGGTAGACCAGGCTCCTGCAAAGTTTAAGGAACGTGGCAGAGCTCGTTCTTTTCTCTCAGGCTTTACACAGCAGAGGGGTACCATGAAGAAGGACAGGGCAGGGTTTAAGGTGGGTCTGAGGCTTCTCAGGGCTTTTCGGGTTAAAACCAGCTCAAGCTTGTACATCAGGGGTTGCCTGTGCCTTTATGGAAGGAGCAAAAGGACAGGAAAAGTTGAGGATAACTTGCATTCTGCTAAATTATCTTCAGCATTGTTTCCATACCCCAAAGTTTCATGCTGTTTGTTTGTTGTGGGGTTTTTGTTTGTTTGTTTGTTTCCTGAGCTCCTGGGAGAGAAAATGAGTGGACTCTGCATTCCTTCAAGGTATTTTCTTGACGACATGGCCTTACAGATGAGGTTCAGTGGCTATTCCTCCTTTTAAAATGTACTCCCAAACTTTTCCTTGCTGCCCTCATACTTACTAGGCAATTGCCAAATGAAAAGGGAAGGCAAACGCTGGGACAGCAGGTTCTTGGGGCTCCCCAGCGCAGCATCAGCCACCAGCCAGGGCTGCTCCTGGGTGGGGACAAGCTCTGCTCACTGCCCAGCTGTGCCAGCTGTGCCAACCAAACCATCCCCACCAGCTATACTACCCGAACCAGCTGTGCCAGCTGTGCCAGGGCCAGGCTCAGCGGCTCTCAACCGGCTGGGAGCTGCCACATCCCAAATCAGACAGCTCCCTCTGTTGGCATCTGCTCGAACCTTATCAGCCAGGATGCAAAACAGTTGGGACTGTAGGATTTTTCACACCGTCTCCAAGTGGAAGGCGATCCGGCTGCGGGGGTGTATCCCACCCACCCCAAGCCTTCCTGAATTTGCGTTACTACCCCAACAAATGATATTAGGCCACCTCCCCTGATGCTGTGCTGACCACAGCTCTGCTGATGACGGCTTTTTCAGTCATTTTTCCAAAATAAGTGGGAAGAAGATGGAGCTGGATGTGCTCTGAGGTCCGACACAGGAGCACACACAAGGTTGCTGCACCCATCTGCCAGCCCAGAGGGTATTCTCCCAGCACAGCCTCCCCGTCCTCTCCCAACCCGCCCTAAGGGGTTAATCACACTAAATACACTTGAGCTCTGTCTGTCCCCCACTGAGCACCCAAGCCAGCACCTCTGCACTCAAAGGAAAACCAGAGAGTGTGCAAACCAGTCGCTGCCTTTATTTTTTGAGGTCCTTCCGTAACAAAACCTCTCAGACAGCAAGCTTTGGCAAGGTCACTTAGACAAATAATAGTAGAGCAATGTCAAATGGTCCAGATACTTCCATGAACAGAATGGAACCTGAGCCTCAATGTACTTCAAATATTTAACCTATTAGGCAGTTTACAGGGACAGATAATCCGGACAGCCCACCAAAGTGTGAGCTGGATTTACAGAGAGGGGGCAGCCAGCAATGCTGACTTGCCCTTGAAGAGGATCTTAGCTCCAAATATCCCAGCTTGCAGAGCCAAGGTTCGAATGGGAGAGATTCAAACCCACCAACCCGTGCACAAGAAATGGTGCAGCCCTCAAAGAGAACCAGAACTTGCTCCTTGTGCTCCTGACCTGCAACGCCGAAGGGCCAAATGGGAAGATGTTAAAAGAAAAAACAAACAAACAAGCCAAAGAAGAAAGCCTGGTTGGCATTTGCTCTGTGCCCACCCCATTTTACCAGCTGGTTTTCAGAGGTTTCCCAGCAGTGTTAGTGTGCCCTGGCTCTGCAGCACCTCAGATACAGGGCTGTAACTATGGAAGCAACCAGCCTTTTAGGGGGAAAAAGCACAGAAGGAGAAAAAAAACTACTGTCTTGTCTCTCTGGCCCCCAGTCAGGCCACATCAATACTATATTTTCTTGTGAAAACATCAGGCAGTTGCATCTTTATCTCTGAATATCCCCCATCAGCAGCTCAGCTCAGCTTAGTGGCACCCATTAGTGTCTCTGCAATTAAAAGCCTGTCAGTATTTTCACCATAAATCCAGCCATTCAGAAACTTAACATGGCTTCAACACATATTCCAAGAAGAAATTTGGCCAAAACAAAAGGAGAAGCAGGGAAAATATATATCTATATCTATATCTTTTTTTTTTAAGGACAGTGAATAAAAACCTGCAGCTTTCCTGCACGGTGAGGTCCCTTGAGAAATCTGGTCCCAAATCTCAGCTGAAGTTTTGTGGTAAGCATTAGAGAAATCAACAAGATCTTTTCAGGCTGCAAGCAAGGGGTGGGAGGAGAAGCCATGAGTTGCTTTAATATGAAATGTCATGTTTAAAATAGATCCTACAAAACCAGAAACCGTAGGCTGGTAAATCCTTCCCTTCTAGAAATACTGTGGGTTTTGGTGGGAGCGCCACTCAAAATAAGCATGCAGAACCAGGCCTCAGGTACATAAAATATAGAATTTGGTATTTAAATTTAAATTTTTTTATAAATAACTTAAGACATTCAGGCTCAGAGGCGTGTGCAGCCCAGTACTTCCCTCTGACACGGGGAACCGCAGGGATCCGCAGCCACTACTATGGATCCCCAATGCCGAAATGTGCTCTATGCTTGACGTCAATACCAAACCTGCCCCTTGCAGGCTCTTTGGAAAGTCTCCAGTGTCCCTTTGGGAGCACGTGGGGGACACGTCTAATCAAGCAGAAAGCCTTTGGGAGTTCAGATCCATAGTGCAGAATGGGACCTGTCCTTCCTATACATTGACAGCGCGTGGGATTCCTGGGTGGCACCTACATGGCCAGGTCAGCCCAGCCAAGCCTGGCCACGGGTGACAGCAGGTCTCCTCTGATCTCACGTTGGAGGAGGTTTGCCTCCACTCAGGGCTGGAGTAAAGTGACCCAGGAGAGGAGGGAGCCCCTGAACTCTGCCCTTAGGCAAAGATGGGCTCTGTTGGCTTCAGCGTTCTGTTCTGCAGCCCCCGGCTCAGCTCCAGCGCCACCAAGGCAGTATTGATGCAACCTCATGCTCCTGGGTTCATGGTAGATGTCCAGCCAGAAGACTTCCCCTGAAAGGCAGCCTTGAATTCATCTCAAAACCCTTTCTCTTGTAGAGCTGGCTTGTACCCGTTGAGCAGACTGCAGAATGAAGGCACGCGAGGGGGGGTTAAGGTCAGACGTACATTTGTTTGGATGATTCCTTCCATGAAGTTCAGAGGACACTTCTCTGAACGTGTCCTGTTTTGAGGATAGGTCCTGAGAGCCAGCCACCCTCCCTGCAGTCACAGGACGGCGGAATATGGAGGGACCTGCTCCCTGCCTGGCAAAGCAGCTCCCCTCTCCAGAGGAAACCACAGCTCCCTCCAGACAAGCTGGGTAAGCTGCTTTGGTCACATGGATATTTGTCCACTAAACATGGACTGGGGCAAACTGGTCACACCAGCCATATCCTCACTGGAGATGTTGAGCTGGATGGCTTTGCAGGCCATCAGCTCTGCCCTGAGCAAAAAATGAACTCTAAATTTCTCTTCTCCCATGGGTTTCATCCAGACCCATTATGTACTTGGTCTCTGTATACTTTTTCCTGGTAAACACCTTAAGAAAAAAAAACTAAACAAAAAGGTTCTTTGGCACTTGTGTGACAATGACACAGACAAGATGTTCTCCTGTCCCTTGGCTACTTGCTGGACTCTTCTCTAGAGGTCCAGATATGCAGAGTCCATGTCCACCCTCTGGGCCTCCCCAAACATGAGGAACACACAGAGGCCGATGCTGTTAACAGCAGCCACCAGGTTGAACACAGAAATCCAGGAGCCAGTTGTCTCAATCAGGTAGCCAGCCAAGTACACACAAATGACACCTGGGACAGGAGAAAAGAGAAGAAAAAGAAATGCAAAGGCTCTGGGGCCAGATCCTGCCCCCTGGAAAGGAAAGGATGAGCTGCAGGAAGGTACTTTACCCAGGAGGGCTCCGCCGGTATTCCCAACGCCTGTAAAGAAAAGAGAGGGGTTGTATGTTAGAAACCCACAACCATATGCTCAGCCAAATGCCCAGCTGACAGCTGGGACAACCCTCCCCGTCCCCTCCCCTGGGGCAGACAAGGATTTGGCACGTGGAAAGGTGGGTTGGTGTGGTTGCCCACCCGCAGCAACGTCAGGAGTTATCACAGAGGGAAGCTGAGGCTGCACATAGGGAGCAGACATTGCATGGAGCTACTCCTGCTCAAACCATGGGGATGACACCCATGTCCCCTCCTGTACATTCCCCCCTCTCCAGCATAACCAAAAACCCAAAGTCCTTACCGAAGAGTAGGCCAGCACACGAGGGGGCCAGGTCCTGTACGTTTACTGAAATGCCACTAGTGAGAAACAAAGAGGGAGGGGAAAGAGGGGGGGTTGGTGGTGGGAGCTTTAATGGAGCACAATTGATTTTTCATCATTTACACAGAGTTTCATTTGTCAAACAAAAGGAAGGGGTCTGGGACAATGGCACTGGCAGGAGAGGGGAGGAAAGAGCTGAGAGTGAAGCAGCACAGGAGGGCACCAGGAGGAAAAAGATTCAACCCCAAACATTCAGAGGGGCCAAAACTCAATTCCCCTCCTGCTTCATCTCCCTAATACCTGCTGGTCCAAGCCCTTCCCCAGTCTAGAGCTTTGCTGGTCCATTTTCCAACCCAGCAGGCACTAAAACTCCACCGGCCTCACAGGGACCATCAGAGGATGCTCAGACAAGCACCAGTTCTCGCTCTGACAGTCGCAACAGAGGCAGCCTCCCCTGAGACCCTGAAATGCCAAGTGTGGGGTAAGAGCTAAGTGGGATAAGAGCTAAGGGCCCCAGCCATGCTCGTTCTCACCCTCATTACCTGTGGTTAAAGGTCTGAAGCCCAACAGAGGCGGAGGCGAACACGATCGCTTTGCAAAAACTGGATGTCTGGCCCAGGCACAAAGCAAAAACACTTGAGACGCCGGAGCCAATGACCTGGAAGAAAGGGAAAATTAAATACCACAGCACATTTTCTCTAGGGAAGAAAGCGGCTCCTTTCATGGACAAACTGTTCCCTTTTACGATGGCAGGAGCTGGTGTGCACCAGGTGCTCCTCAGGTCTTTTTTAGCTCCAGTGTCCTGCCTTTCTGTGTCACAGCAGAACAGAGAATGCTGTGCTCTCACTCAGCATTTCTACTTCTCTTCATCCTTGTACTGCTATCTCCTCAGTAGCTAAGAGGTCATTTGAAATGACAGCCTAGGGTTGGACTATTGCCCGTGCAAGAAGACCTCTTCAGAGCACTCACAAATCTCTGTTCCTCACAGCCCATGCTCTGTTCCTCAGTCGGGGTTTTCCTCTGGATTTCATTTCCCAAACACACTGACCATCAGTCTGCCTCAAAGAGACAAATCTTTTCTCCTTTTTACCTAAACCCACTTCCCCAGCTCCATGCCGGGTCTAACCTGCCGTGCAAGCAGAGCTGGGCAGGCAGCTCATGTGTCTCTCCTCCGGCTTCAGCTCTCTTACCTGCATGAACTTACGGATGGTGATGGTTTTGTACCCTGGAAGAGAAAGGAGAGTTGCAGTTAAGCAGAGCTCACCAGTCTCCTTGTTCAGACAGATGAATTTCGTCTCCTGAAATCCTGCTATTGTGGCTGAGATCAAAGAGAGTCCCAAACCCTGCAGTATTTACCCCACTTTCACATCACAACCTCACTTTATCTATTTGCTGGGTCTTCTTCTCCCTCCCAACAATCCCACCTCCTCCCACCCAGGTCCTCTTTTCCACATCACATAAAATAAAGAGCCAAGGAAAAGCCAAAAGAGCCCTTACCCTGGTTGATTAAATGATCAGACAGAAATCCACTGAACAAGCTTGTCGGAATTGCGACCAGCCAGGGGACAACATTAAACACCCAGCCCTGAAAGGCAGCAAAAATCAAGAGAGGGTTGCTGTCAGCTTGTCTGCAAATGTTTTATTTAATAGTCTGTGATATTTGTAGAAAGGGAAGAAAATAAATGAATCAAATGAGAACTTCTTGTGAGATCTCTACCCCCTTCACCCAGCAAAGCTCTCAGCTGCACTCAGCACCGCTCCCGAGGTGACAGGAGCATTACGGGGCTGTTGTATTTATGGGTTTGGGGGTCTTTCCTTCTGCCCCAGTGACCCTGCTTCTCTGAAGGAGAGGCAGGAAACTCTCCCTGCCCTGGGAAAGAGGGATTAGATGTGGCAAAGTTTACTGTTGGGCAAGGTGACGTGGCAGGGAGCCAGCGAGCACCGGGAAGCCAGCTCGAGTCTGCTCTGCCCCCTGGGTCAGCAGGAAAGCCCACATCAGCTTCGGCCTCATTAGCAGTGTTACCCTGAAGCTGGGGGAACAGAGCTGGATTTTCTAATGCCAGGATTAGGTAACATTATGGGTAGCAACATACTTTGGTCTATTTGCAATTAAGGGAGCTTGCTACAGCTGTAATCACAGATGATTACCAGTCATCTGGATTAGAGCTGCTCAGAGGCGTTTTGGTGCCCAGATCCCAGAAGGAGCTGAAATCAGTGCGGGTTTCATCTCAGGGCTGGGTTTCATCTCAGCTGGTTGAACCTGCCCATCCCTCCATCGTCCCCTGTATCTCCCCCTTCACTTAGAGCCCATCACCTTCCCTCCCTTGCCTGGCTTCAGGATGCACAGAAGGGCAAAAGGAAAAAAAACAACCCCACGGTTTTGAATAATCCTGTTTCAGCTGCTCCTGGAAATCACAGCAGGGCCCATCTGCATCTTTCAGTGCCTTTGAAACTTTGGGTCTTGGTCACTTTTCAAAACATTACCTCACAGGGCTTGTGGGGTAACTCCTCTGGGGTCTGTTAACACCAGCTGGGGTCGCTCAGCAAGTCAGTCCCAACACACCAAAACCACCCTTGTTTGGTCCCTACGGCCCATCACCCCAAGCAGCAGGACCCAACCCCTCCACCACCCCGCATCCAGGTGGGCTGGAGGCAGCGGTGATGGCAGCAAACCTGCAGAAAGGGACTTTGGCCAGTAGGTGACAGAGGTTTCCCACATTAAGGATTATCCTTTAAAACCAAGCATCCTCGAGCCCCGCTTTATCAACATGTATGAAGCGATTATCAGATGCAGGAATGTATATGGAGCATCTTACATAAGGGCACCATCATATAATGCTTGACAGATGGTAAATTACTGCCACACAAGCACATTACTCGAGGTGCACAGATCTCGTCACAACAATATGTTTGCCGGTTTAATACATGATTTAAATATAAATATCAAGGATGCCACAAAGCGCCTTAGACACGTAACATGAAAAGGCTTTTGTAAGCAGCTCTGGAAATGACAAACACCTAACAGAGCCATCGTGGAAAAGATTGCCTGAGCTTCTGAGAACAAGGTCAAAACACCAGCTCTCAGCCCAGATGAGCGTTGCCTGGGTTTCTGAAAAAACGGGAACAACATTTGTGCTGAGGAGAGGGAAGCTTTTCTAGCATTTTGAAGTACACATTATTATTTTGACAGGCAGGTCTGAGCCCTACAATGTCAGCACAGACAAAAACCCAGTGAAAACCCAGGTGTGAATGGGTTGGGGGTCATTCGCAATAGCGTCAAGTCATGAGCTCTGTGCCCTTTGAAAATCATCCTTCCCTGCAGAGAAAACAGCCCAAAACCCAGATGTAACCCTCTCTTCTCTGCCTGGAAGGTGCCTCAGCTCTGCCTCACTTCAACGTCCCTAAACAAGCAACCAGAACCCAGGCTCTGCCTCCCTGGAGGGAGGATGCTCTTCGGCATCTCCAAATGCGTGTGCAGGGGGTTAATGGCTTCTGACCCCGCAGAAAGCCTCCCACCACCTCCCTCGGCCATCATCTTCCTCCCTAATGAACCCATTTCAGCTGGCACCTGCCACCTCCTCTGCCCAGAGACCGGCAGGGCCCGTGTCCTGGAGCCAACTCACCTTTGACTCGGGGAAAGTTTCCTTAAAGAAAGTTGGCAGCCAGGAAAGGAGAGTGAAAAACGTGCTGGCCGTAGAGAGCTGAGCGATGATGACAGCCCTGGAAATACACAGCAGAGAGGAAATAATCAGGAGTGACAGGTCACCCTGGGTGGGAAACAGGCACTCCAGCAACCCAATATTTCAGTTCCTGGTCTATGAATAAATCTCTCACGGCGCTGCAACTGCTTCTTGAGACTGTTCCACCCCTTCTGGCTGCCACTCGCAGCACCGCTCGCTCCTGCCTGACCGACAGCCCCCAGGTTCAGGCAAGGTTCATTCTAGCAGCAACTGGGAGAGCACGTTGCCAACCAGTCCCTTCCAGTGCTGCAAGCACTGTCCTGCTCCAAGAGGTGCTCTTTGGGGTTTTCTAGGGATTCCTTATCAGCGGATATTCCGAGGTTATTCAAGGCAGGAACAGGCTTGCTGCCCTGCAGCCCCATCGCCCCCCTCCCTGTCTTGAAACAGCACTTGGGAACATGCTTGGATGAGCTTCAGTGCCAAATGCAGGATCCTGAAGCAAAAATGGCCATTAAAAAGATGTTTTTCCAGCAATGAAAGCCTGTGTCCCTGAGCAGCAGTTCTTAGGAGCCCGTTACAAGCTGTGTTTCTAGGAGCAGTGGAGAAGAGCTCTCTGGAGGAGCACACAACCTACACAGGGAACAGACTGCCAAAGAGGAAGATTTGCCCATAATGTTCAAACCTGACATTCCTCTAGAAAGAACATAAACCCCTTTTTTGTCAAGCTTACCTTTTCAGTTCTTTATTTATACAGAAGGGATTAGAAAACCTGGTCGTACCTCCCAAATATATAGATAAGTGGACAAACCGCCCACGGGCAGAAGAAATAAGCAGGGAGAGGAGAAGCAGCCCTGGGAGGGAGGGTGGAGAGGAAGAAATAAGCAGGGAGAGGAGAAGCAGCCCAGCCCCGCTGGCACTCAAGGCCACCACAGCTGCCTACCATATCGGAGCCTTCCTAAAGAGCTGCTTCCAGGGAACCTTGGTCTGCTTGGGTATCAAGAGGCCTCTCATCAAATAGTCTACAGGGATGATGAGTTCTGCAGGGAAGAAAACATACAAAGGAAAGCCCTGATCAGTAACTTTCTGTGCAGCTGGAGGGAGCCCTGGGAGACCGTGGTAGAACTACCTTTAATCTCTTTCTCTCTCTTCTTTTGGCAACACCAGTGTTGGATGCTCGTGAAAACACCTTCTTACGTCGACCAAATTTTCCCTGCTGCATCCACACACTTCTCCATCCAGCCACCTTCACACATTTGTTATGATTTTATATATAATTAAACTGAAATCTCTTTGGGCAAGGAGCAGGTTTGGATTTTGTGCAGCACCCGGCACACAGCAGGCTCCTCATGAGCTGGACTCCTACATACCCTGCTCACACTAATAATGCTGTAGGCAGGTGTAATGGTGTGCCCATGTGGGGAATTACTCCCAGACAGTTATTTGGGAAGAGATATTCTGGATTAACCGGTTTTTAAAAGCTCTATGTGTAGATGCTCTTAGTTTGAAATAAGTATCTTGCCCTGCTTTAGCTTAATCCACTTTGAAGATCATGCTCTGTTTGGTGTTTTCACTGGTGCTTAAGAGAACTGAGGAGACAGATCAGGCTCTCTACAGGAACATAATCCAGTATGGGACTCTGAAATCAGCAATGCAAGAGCTCAAAACCTTGTTTCTGGGTGTACCACCTTGGGTGAGACACGGTGTGTACTGGAGAAGAGGTCGGGACAAAAGGTCCTTGTGTAAAACCAGGCGTGAGCCTGGAAACTCGGGGGGGGTTGCAGGAAAGAGCCAGGAGGAGCCACCGGGGTCCCGCAGCCCCGGGACGCCACAGCCCGGGCACGGAGGCGGCTGCACTCACCCTTCTCGCTCAGGAGGTACTTGCAGGTGCAGTAAACCCAGAGCAGAGTCAGCAAACCAGAGAAGTAGAAAACGCTCTCCCAGCCATACCAGTCCAGCAGGAGAGACCCTGCCCCGCCGATCACCAGCGTCCTGCAAGGGATAAAACCACACTGGTCCGGTGTCCTGGTTTGAGGGAAAACGGAACCCACTTTCTGTTTTACCATTTGACCTTTTTAGCTGGGCCTCTTCTGGCTGACTAAACTCTGAAATCCACAGGAGAGTGGTCAGAAACTTCCCCTCTCAGGGTGATCAGACCTGATCCCACCAAAGGAGGGTGCAGAGAGGCCCTGGCTCATACTCATTGCTGGAACAACCAAGTGCAGGGAATTGCCTTATTTGCCCCGTTGGAGGGTGGGAAGAGGAAAAGCNTTTTTTTCCTAAGCTCCCAAATCTCTTTAATCCCTTCCTCTCCTCTCTTTTTCTTAGAGGGGGGAGGGAAGGGCCATCATCTGTCTTTCTGATTGGTCAAAACAAAGACATCCAGCTAAAAGCATCCGGACTGTGGGCATCAGTGGGAGATGCTTCCCGGGAGGGATGCTCCGGGTCACCAAATGCACTTAAAAGAGCCATCAGTGGCTGCCTGTCACCCCTTGACTCTGCAAACTGCCCTGTTCTCCATGTGGCATCTCGGGATCCTCAGCTGGGGAGGAGAAACCACTGTGGAACCTCACGCTCACCTGCCCCACACCGAAACGTGCTCGTCGGGGGCAGAAAATGAGGCTGCTGGTGGGCAGGAAGCATCTCAGAGAACCTATAAATCAGCAAAAGAAATGAGAGCACTGGAAAACTAAGTGATGAAAGGCAGTAATCTTCCTATTTGGCTTTTAAGCAACCTGTCCATTTAGAGTGGAGATTCTCCTGGAGATTAGCAGAGATGGGGAAGTGCTATTATCCCCATCCATCAGAGAGGACAGGTGACCACTCTCGGGCTGACTCCTGCTATTCCTACTGAATCAGGCTGTTTCCCAAAGTAATTAAATGCTGCAAACACTCTTCAAAGTCTGGCTTGAAAAGAGAGAAAGAAAAAAAAACCCATAAATCCTTGACACACACGACAGCAAGTGCCTGAGGCTTCCTCAGCTGCAGCCAGGATCCTCAAGGACCCAGAAATCCACATGTACTTTGGGGCTGCGAGTTTTGCCTCCAACTATTTAATGGCATTTCATCACGTGTGATGTCCAGAGACTGTCACTCGCTGCTCAAAGCCTTTTGAACTTACCCAAACTGGGAGCCGGTCCCCACCGTGCTGTAGGTGAAGGCACGCTCGCTCTCCCGGACCTTCTGGGACAGGAGACTGGCCAGGGACGGGAAATACACCCCTGTGGGCAACAGGAGCAAGGCAGGGAGCAGTCAGGCTCCTGTGCCCTCGGGAGCAAATCAAAAGCAAATTTAAAAGATCCAGCAGGAGCTGAGCATGGAGACAAAGCAACAAGACTTTTGGTGAAATCAAAACAAAGATGTAAAGTAAAGGAAGCAAATCCATCACCGTTCGTTTGTGCCTTCTCTGTAACCCCTGGTTTCACCAGCACCGCTGCTACCATAAACCCATCTCTGCCCTCCCCTTGTCCCAGTGGTCCCCCAGTGCCACAGCTGAGCGGGAGGGAAGGAAAATCATCCAAAAGTTATCCAAAACTTTGGGCAAGGACCAATTTTCCCCAGCTGCTTTGAAGGAGTTCCATAAATGCAGGAGCTCAGAGGGGAGCAAGGATGATTTCAGAGGGCAGCAGCCTGTGGCTGGCAGAGAGATTTCAGGGCAGGGGGGAAAGATTTGTTGGTGAGTTTATCTAGAAATGTCACTTTTCTCTTTTTTTCCTGCAGAAGTTCTGGGTGTGGAGGAAGTTTTGAGGCAGGGGATTGCTCAGGCGTGCAGGAGAGGGGTTCCTGTGTGACAAACCTCAGGATTTGCACCCCAATTTACTGCCCATGAGCCCCTCCGTTGGGAAGCCCTGGGCAGACAGCCACACAGCCAGGCACACTCAGGACAGGGCTCTCACCTTGCAGCAGCCCCATGAGGAACCTGGAGGAGGTCATAAAAACCAGGTGGGCAGAGGTGACATGAGTGAGCAGTGGGGTGATGACCGTCAGGAACCCCCAGGCTGATGCTGAGAGGAGGAGGACTTTCTCCCCACCTATTCTGGAAGACAGAAAACATGTTATCAGACACCAGCAGAGGGCAAAAGGGCAAAGCCTTCCAGTCAAGCCTCGTGTCCTTCCCAGTTAAGCCTGTTTTTGAGCACAACCTTTGAGTTAAACCTGTTCTTCTCTTTCAAATGTCTTTGTGCCTCTGAGGGGGGTGGATTGTAGGATCAGCAGGGATCTCTTCCCTTCTTCCCTTCCCACCTCCCCTGGAGTAGGGGGCAGTGGCCAGCCCCTGGCCTTGCTCTCACCAGCCCACTGGCCACCAGCACTGCCCATCCAACTCCAGCAGATGCCCTGAGACACCACCCCACTGATGCACCCCCAGCTCGGAGGGAGGGGAAGCCCAAGCTGCTGTCACCATTCTGCTTTTCTGAACCACTGACGGTGTTTTATCTTCCATCCACTCTCTGGCATCACCTCTGCCTGTTAACCTTGGGGCTTTGGTGTTCTTTTTTTGCAGGGGTTTTCTTGCAAATTATTAAGGAAGCAAATGAAATAGCACAGTGTGCTGCATGGATAACACCCTCCTTCCAGGCATGTGTTCCTCACAAAAGATTTCAGAGGAGAGGCCTCCTTGTGAAGCATCAAGTCACTGGGGAAAGGAACTTGAGCAGGTGATTGCTCATATCGTTCCTTACAGCTAACTGGGGTAACTGGTTTTGAATTGATACGATAAGATGGAGACACTTGTTTTTCCTGAACGTGATGGAAACGGTGACGGGGGCTTCCTTGTGAAATGACTGCATGAGAATGAAAGTAGGGTGGAAAAACTGGAGGTGCTGGACCTGATAATGGAGATAGGCTACGCAGATCAAATAGGAAAAAAAAAAGCTGCACTCCTTGCAAAAAGGAAATATTTTCCTCTTGTGGTTAGTGATTGCAGCCTTCTAAACCCTTCTAAAGACTTGTCCAGCACGTGGGGATTGAACTGTTAATGGGCAGATAACAGTCCCAGTGAGCAGCAGCTCTGAGCAGCAGCGTTCATCACTTCTCTAAAATAAAGGCTGCTTTACACCCACTATTTCTTTCATCAGCTTTACATGTAAGCTTGTGGGTTTGCTTTTTTTATTCCAGTTACTGAACCAGTGCTCAAAACGGCCTCCACTGGGAATCTTATGCTGGTATAAAAGTGCTCTTCACTGTTTCCAGGTGAAAAAACCCCTCTGTGTTGGTCTAAGTGTCCATTAACACGACTGTGGATCTCTCCCAGCTGCTGCTCCGCAGGAGCCAGTGATGGCCATGGAGACATTCCCTGTGTCACCTGGGGATTTTGCCCATGCAAAATCCTTTGGTACACGCTGCCCTGGGAGCACCTTCCCTTCTTCCCTTCCCTGATCTGATTTTAAGATCCAGAGATCAAATCGGACAGTCAAAGCCACATGTGTCTTCTCTGAACCCGAGCTCCAGACCCTGAGGTGAGGCTGATGGAGAGAACCTCGGCTGCTTTCAGAGCAACCTGCGGTGCCCCATAAAGCTTCTCCCCATGGACACGCTTCCCCCCCCATCGCTGTCTCAGCCACTTGTCGAGGCTTGAACTGAGAGGTCATTAAAAAAGCCTGAGCAGAGGAAAACGTGAGAATGAGTAATTTCCAGTACTGATCACTGATATGTCCTCCGAGGATCTGCGTCAAGCAGTAGCCCCAGAAGAAGCTGCTGAGCACTATGCCGGACTGCTTCTTGTCCCAGTCGAAGTGGGTGCTGAGGGCGACGGCGCAGACGGGCACGGTGACACGGGCGCAGTACAGCAGGCAGGTCCCCAGCAGCAGCATCACCGTCCAGACGCGGGACTCGGGCCTGCGGGGATGGAGAGATGGGGAAAGGGCAGGTAGAAGGGTTCACCGGGTAGATCCACCCACAGCGAGGACTCACTGGTGTGACCGGTTTGCTTGCAAGGCGTACGGAGTCTGGTCTTGGTACAATAAAGGTCAGCGCGGTCCCCGCTGTGGCAACGTGGCTCTGGCACAGAGAGTATGGCAGCTGGTGGCTTTTCTGAGTGATGCTAATTTTGAGTGATGCTAATTTTCATCCCAAACACTATTTGACCCCAGCAGCAAAATCATGTCTGCCCTGCAGGCTGCGAGGTGGGACCTGGCTGCGCTGACTGTGGGAAAGGGGTGGGGGGGAAACCTGGTTTGATTGCTTTTCTCCCCAAACTAAAGCTTTAGAAACTGTTCCTTAAAAGATAAGGATAACAAAGGAAAGGTCAGTGCATGAGGTTAGGAAAATTTGCATGAGACACACTGGCTGTGCAGCATTAACATTTGGCATTCCTGCCCATGCCCCAAGGGAGGTGAGTGTGTTACCCTTGAGTGTGTTACCCTTCCCAGTGTGTTACTCTTGAGTGTGTTACCCTTCCCAGTGTGTTACCCTTCCGAAATAGGAGGGAGACAAGGAATTCTGCAGTGAGAGGCAAGACCTGATGAGGCTGAAGAACCCAGAGAGAGGAGCAGGAGAACCCAGCCTGGCCCAGCAAGAAGTTTAAGATAATATTAGTAACAATATGTTAAGGCACTGTGGGTTTTTTCGCACACGAGTACCCAATAAAAGTTCTCCTGCAGCAGATACAGGCTGGAAATAACTAGGAAGGTGATTTTCTCTGCTCCAAGTCAGCAACATGCTTCTGGAGCAGAAACCCACATTTTGCTGCAAACTTCAGTCCCCAGCTGTAGGTGACCCCCTCTGCCTTCCCCAGTAGTGTCAGTCTGGGTCCCCTTTTGCCTGTGAATTACGGAGTTAAAAGCTTAGTGAGAACACCCACTATTTGTACTATTTGTATTTGGCTATTTTTTGTGCCCAGAACACAAAACACTGAGCAAACAGCCTCTGTGCTGCGGAGCTGGCTGGGGAATTCACTGTACCGGGGCACTGACCTCTGTGCTTTCCACCCGACCGAACAGACCCACCTGCGGCGCGGGAAGCCGCCCGGCTCGCCTTTTACACTGCAACCAGCACTCACTCTGCTGTGCTGGAATGATGATGAATGCAGGTCAGCCCCACACGGCACAAAACCATTTCATAAACGTGGCAAATGGCCCGTCACGGAGGGAGGCGAAGGAACAATGAAAAGCAAACCCCGCCGGGCAGCTGTGCCCGCTGGAGGGGAATTTATCGCCGTTTCCCCACGAGGCAGAGAAGCAGCTCGGTGCCAGCCCCTGGCAGGAGGAGCTGGAAGCGTTTCAGGAGGTGCTTGGAAGGTTGGAGCCATCGTTACAGCGCACACATGAAAAGTAAGGCAGGAAAACCTCATGCATCTTTGTTGGAGGAGTAAGTAACCAAGGGCTGACTTGCCCCAGCCGTTTGAGCTGGCTGATAAACACCCTCTGAGTTCCTCCTGGTGTTAAGTCATGTGGAAGACACGCAGGAATCATATCTGAACTCATTGCAAAACCAAAGGTGATTTGTTTTCTAACAAATCTCTCTGCTCTCCAGGAGCAGCAGCTCCCCAGACCCCAGCTCCCCACCGCCAAACTCAGCAAAACCAGCAGAACCCCCACCCCACATGCCATGTGTTCCCCCTCAGAACAACCCAGATGGATGATATGGGAGGCCAGCAGGCCAGCAGCACTGGGTTAGCCAGGCAACAAGTCCCAGCTACCCAAGAGCAGGGCTCAAAGAGCCACCATGGGTCCCTGCGAGGGCAAGACACCATCAAGCCCAGCTCAGAGACCACAGCAGGATGGGATTGCCCAGCAGAGGTGTCCTCCCTCCTCCCCAGCTGATGTTTAGACAAAACTCCAGTAAAGTTGCTCTCTACAACTATTTGAAAAGACTTGTAGAGAAGATGCTGCTGGTCTCCTCTCACAGGGAATCAGCAATAGAAGGAGAGGGAATGGCTTCAAGCTGCAGCAGGGTAGGGTTAGGCTGGCCATGAGGCAAGAATTCTTCCCAGCAAGAGTGGTCAGAGCCTGGACTGGGCTGCCCAGGGAGGGGGTGGAGTCCCCATCTCTGACTGTGTTTCAGAGTGGATGAGATGTGGTGTTGGGGGATCTGGTGCAGGGGAGAACTTTGCAGAGTGGGGCTGATGGTTGGACTCAATGATCCCAAGATCTTCCAACCTGAACGATTCTATGATTCTATGAACTATTTTCTCTTGACTTTCATTCTTTTTTTCAAAAGCACTGAATAAGTCCCTGGGTATATGACACACTCTCCATGCCCTCTTTGATTGCAACTCCATTCTATATGTTTATACCCTTGTCCTATGTGTTTAAACGCATCAGCAGAGACTGATGCTCAAATGAAGTGGGGAGTACAAAGATGGCTTCAGACCACCCTGGGCTCTGTAGGTAGCATATCCAGCTAGGAAAAACCATTCAAATAATATGAGTGTTAAATGTAATCACTCGCTACCCACACCCACCCAGCAGCATGGCAAGAATTATTTCTCTGCAAGGACAATGATGTGCTTGCATCACAGGAAAGAGCTTGGTAAATGCATTTTCTCCTAATTATAGTTATCACAGAGGCTGCTGATGAGTCAATGTTCTGCTCAGAGCAAAACAACAACAGCAAAGGCTACAGGAGGAACCCCGACTTGCACAGAGGGGGGAAATTAAAACTCTCCTTAAAAAAAATATGGAGCAATGAGAAACCAAACAGTTTTTGTGGGTAACACCAGCCCCCCGAGAAGCAGAGCTTTACCAGCGTTAACAAAATCAATCCAATGGCTTTGCTGCTGAGGGAGGTAGCAATGATCTGCGCTGGAGACAACCAAACTGAGTCAGAGAAAAGCACATCCAAACCTAAGGAAGTCAGAGTCGTTGGTGTCATCGGTGCCACCAAGTCTGTGTCATCAGAGCCAGACCGAGCATCTCCCCACAGCCCCATGTGGGTCCTGGCCGAGCCCCAGCTACAGGGGGCAGAAACCCCCACGAGAGGGGACAGCCACCTCCAGACCTTCAGCAGGTGAATCACTGGAGCTTGTTTCTGGAGCCACCTAATTGACTTAGTTGGGTGCCACGTGACGGCAGTGGCTCCTGGCTGTGCCCTCCTGACCTGTCATGCCTTTCTGCTTACAAGAAACAGGCACTGCAGGTGCATCCCCTTCTGCACGTCACCGAGACCCTCCTCACCCAGCCAGGCAGCTGCAACACACTTCCTACTTCAGAAACCTCCAACCACCAGACAGACAGACTATAATTAGCTCTCAAGCCCTAATGACTCTTCCTGGGTGGTTTTTTGAATGGTACCAGCCCCCATGTTTGAGTTCTCCTCCTCCAAACACAGCCCCAGGCGCTGGGTGCTCACTGCTTTTCCTCCCAAGCATCTAGTGGTTTCCCTGGGACCCAGCTCCCACCAACCACACGGGTCCCCTGCTTAGGGCACTGTAATTAAGAGTCATTTCTAAGGGTGCCTGAGAGCCCTGAAGGGCCAAAACCAAGCCAAGCTGTCCCGTGGTGGAAGGAGAGCCAGCAGCACAGGGTATCTTTATTTGCAGTGTGTTTTCCTGCTGGAGGAATTTCTCCAGCAGATGCCACTGAGCAAATATTTATTCAACTTTATTTCTCTTGCCTTGCCTTCCTCCTTTCTCCCCGGCCTGTAGGTCTGCCTGTTTGCAGACACTGCAGGTCACTGTTCAAATGGACTCACTGGAGTTTGGGCTATCAATTAGATTACAGTTCAGTGCCCCTTCAAGGCATGAATCCGGACCGTCAGGTATTTTCAGGTGGCAAGAGGGCTGTGGCAGACAGCGAGACTACCAACAGCGTGTCCTGGCAACAGCTCTTGGCCAGAAGCCGTCTGCGAGGTTTTGTGGGTGTTTTCCATAACTGGAATTGGAAGTGGGAGAAGAAGCAGGAGCTGCAGCTCCCAATCTGCATCCGAGCTGCGCCGTGGCCAAGGTGGGCGCAGGTAGCATTGCCGGGACATACTGCCTGCCCCCGCACATCCCTACCTCAGTTTCCCTCTCTAAAAAGAGACTAAACCCAGCTCTGTGGGAGATGCACAGGGGGGATGTTGGCGGGAGCCACCTCCAGTGCCCATAGCCCTCAGTGGATATCCACCTTTCCTGCAGGAACCCCAGGAGGAGCAAGGTGAGGTGGCACTGAGCCCCCAGCCGGGCTGGAGGGCCACCAACACCAAACCAAAGGCACCCAGCAGCCCTGGTGGCACCAGGCTGTCACCCAGAGGAATGTCCCCCGTGTGGGCAGCCAGTGCCTGCAGTCCTCCCTGCGCCTGTCACACCGCAGCCTGGGGACCTTTTCCTCTCCAGGACCCAGCCCCAGCCCCATGGTAGCAGCACCCCCCTTCAAAAACCTCTTTCCCAGTTTACCTGCCTACGTTTTGCCCTTAAAGCCAAGAAACCACAGCCTGAGGGACGTGGCGGAAGCACGGCGGTCCTGCAGACACCCCCGTGCCAGCAGATAATACCCAGGTAGTTATTTTTAACCCGCTTTGACAGTCCTCTCACTTCCCCCGCTCTTTGTTTGTCTCTCAACAATTTCTCCTTCCCTTGAAAAATCTCACACAAAATCTTCTCAAGAGAGAGGGTTGGGGGTTGCGTTCCCCCCCAAGCCCCTTCCTCGAGCTGACTCCAAAGCACTGCAGGCTCCCAGCTAATGATTTGTCGCTGTCAAGAGTAGCTTTGGGATTTAGAGAAGGGTGGTGGGGGGGTTTATTTTTCCAATCCACCGGTGAACAGCCGAGGGTAGCAGCACCGAGGACACAGGGCTTTTTTTTCCTGGGAAAGCTGCTGGTTTCCTGTCAGCCTCCCGTGCACCAACTCCTTCCGCAGAGCCACGGGTGGCAACAAAGGGGTCTTCAGCCAGCGCGGCCCTGGGCTTATTCCCTCTCTTCAGTTCATGCTTTCAGCAAAAGCAAAGACGAAACTAGATTTCAGCAGCTCGTACGAGCTGGAAATAATTGCTGAGTCCAGGTGGAGGCGGTGGGAAAAGACAATAATTCAGGACGCTGAGCTCGGGGCGTTCGTGGAGCAACCAGGGATGAAACACGCATCTTGCTCACCTTTTCCGGGTGAAAAAAATAAGTTCTTGGCAAGGTCGTGATTAAAACCAGGGTTTTAAACTCGCACGATGCAAAAACCCACCCACCAAAAAAAAAACAACCCACCCCAAAATGCAACAAAAGCTGCATCATGCTGTTGGCAAAAGCTGAGGGCAGGGAGCTCAGAAAAACAACATCACCGTTGGCTCCGGGCAAAGAGTGCGGTCAGGCGACTGGAGACCAGCTGGTGGCCACTGGTACAACCCCTTTTATCTCCAGAGCTTGAAGAAACTGCTGTAATAATCCCTTGTCTTCAGGTGTAGCCAGAGGCTGGGAGACAGTTTTGGGAGCTGTCTGCTTCCCAGGACACACTCACTGACTTTTCCGTGTTGTGTTTCTCTCCTGGAGGCACCATCCAAAATGTGATCCTCACATCTACTGCTGGGCCTGCCCGTGGCTTTGTGAACAACCTTGAGCAACCCATTCCCTCTTCTCAGCGCTTCCCTCTTCCTCCCAGTTAAACCAGAGGTGCTAATGCACACCTACTGCCTGAGGGATCCTGCTTTGGCACGGTAAGATCTCCATAAAAAAGCGCTATCTAAATGTCCAGATGTGCTACATGAACAGGAGGGCCTTTTCAAGCCCCAAACAGAAATCCCTGAGCGTTGTTCTTAGAAGAGGAGCAAGAGGAGATGTGTGAGAGCGGAGCTGCTGGAAACCTGCAGAGAAATGTGGGAAGGGCAGCCAGAGAGGCAGGATAAAACACAGGGCAAGAACAGTGGGAGAAGAAGGAAGAGCCAGCTGAAAAAAAG
>VZTM01026467.1:387096-402335 GCA_013400555.1 Jacana jacana
TCTATTTCCCCCCCTTTTTCTATTTTCCCCCCTTTTCTACTCTTCCCCCTTTTTCTACTCCTCCCCCCTTGCCCTTTTTCTATCTTTTCCCTCTTTTTCTGTTCTTTCTCCTCCTCCAGTACATATTTACGCCCTTGTCCGAGCCCGGTCGCAGAAGGGGTTAAACAGGGTCTCTCCTCTCCCCCCAGTACCTGGAAAGCAGCAGGTTATGTGCCCTGTTGAGACCCTGTGCCCTGCTGAGACCCTGTTCCCTGTTGAGGCCCGTTCCTCCAGCTTTCCGCAGTTTTGGCAACAGGAGTGTCTCTGTTTTTTAGGAATTAGAACTGAAAATGGTATTCCCATCCAAGGGAATTGAATGGAAAAGCAAACAGGAAGCGGTATTGAAACAGGAATGCGGATTGTTAGAGCCTGGTGTGAGTCTTGGGTAGAGCCCTTGTCTCGCTGTGAGATCGGAGATGATCTGACTCCTTCATGGAAACAGAGAATTCAAACGGTGGTTATCTCTGTCCAAGACAAGAGGATTCATGACTCACTTCAGGAACCTGAATGAGGAGGTGGAAGAGCTCTACAAAGCCATTGCTTGGGCGATTCTGCTGCTGAGAGGAGCTTGGATGCACCATGGCAAAGCTTCAGGGCAGGGAATGATGGAGAAGCTCTGGCACAGCCCGGCCAAGGTCCTACACGGCCCTCGGGAAAGGCAGGGGAGCTCTTGGGCTGCACCAAAAAGTACGGGGTTCAGGGCAGGCATCTCCCCTCTGCTACTCCTGCAGCCTCTAAATGCTCATTAAAATTAAGCCTGTGGAGGACCAACGTTTAGGAAATTCACCCCATTCTTCTCTCAACACAAATGCTCTGCAGGTCCCCCCAAAAGCCATCAGCCACCGAAACCGATGGGTAACAGTATTATCAAAGCTAAACCTTGGTGGCCAGTGAAGTAGGAAAAGGTTCCTCACACACCAGAGAGACAACCCTAAAAGAAGGTGGTCACCAGGGCTGATAAAAGTTTAAAAAAACCCCATAAATCATAAACCCACACTTGTTCTTTGCTTCAGCATTTTTTTCCTCAGAGGAGAGATCTCCCCCCAAAGGCCTGTGGCAGTCACACACCTCGCACAGACCCGCTGCCACGGGAGGGAACGAGCACAGGCAGCTTCAGAACAAGTTGGAAACTGAGGGGGACCACGTGTGGTGACCACAGGCTCAACCTTCATCCCAGTGTAGCTTTTCCTCTTTCCTCCCTTGATTCAGGCAGGAAACTGGAAAACATAAAGAAAGTGTTTGTCTTCACTCTGCTGCTGTGCCCGTTTCCCGAGGAGGGAGCCAAGTCACGGTAAAACCATGCAGCCAAAAATCAGAACTATTGTTCAATCTGAATTTTTTAAATCACTGTATGTGCTTGGAGTTAATTTGAGGCAGGAGGGGAGGTGAGTCCTGATGTCACTACATCACAGCATGATATGGGGATGGAAGGGACCTCTGGAGATCATCCAGTCTGACCCCCTGCCAGAGCAGGTCCACCCAGAGCAGGTCCCTCTGGAATGTGTCCAGGTGGGTTTGGGATGTCCCCAGAGAAGGAGACTCCACAACCTCCCTGGGCAACCCCTGCCAGTGTTCCCCCACTCTCACCCTGAAGAAGTTTTTTCTCATATTTTCTCATATTTAAGTAGAACCTCTTCTGTTGCAGCTTGCACCCANTTAAGTAAGTTTTAATTAAGTTTAAAAAAGTGAAAGCACAGACATCACTCCTTTTACCACCACTCCAAACCCTTCTGAGGGTGCTACTCACACACTCTGCGTTTGGTCTGGGCACCTCAAGCCAACCAGCTGAGGAGCAGCGCTGGGGACACCACGGCATCCTCCTCAGCCTCATCCCTCTTCCTCAAGAAGCGGAAGCAAACACGGAGCGGTGACAGCGCTGCCGGGCAGAGCCCCCTCTCAAACTTGCTGCAGCCTAAAGGCAGATTTAGGGCAAAACATCTGTTTATATTCTCAGTGGTATCTCAAGGCTGTTTGGTGGCAGGAGGCCCCGTTACCCGTGAAGATGAGACACACAGGGATCACGCTCCAACTCAATTTAATAAGCTTTGTAACGAACTTGGACAGACAGTGGTTTGAAATAAGTTGAGCAACACCCACCTACTAGTCAAGGACTTTTTTTTTTTTTTAAGTAATGCTTTTAAGCTTATACTCAAGCATACAAAGCATGAATTTTACAAATTAAAAACAGTAAAATCACCTTAGAGTAATGTAATGGCTTCCCCTACAGATACGAGGAACGGGAAGGAGACAGAATTCCTCCCAGGTAGTTCCACCCACCTCAGATGCTACATCAGGGCTCTCCACACTCGGTTTGAGTTTTCTTCCCGTGTGGGTGGAAGGAGCTGACAGGGTTTCAATGAAATCACCCCAGAGAGGGAGAGGTACTTCACCCGCTTTCGAGCCGCACGTATTCGCCTCTTCAAAACTCTCGAGAGGAAACGCCTTACGTAAAACTCCCCTGTTGGGTTTCTGTGCAGCAGCCTCTGCTTTTCCAGCTCTACAAAAATTAAAGAGTTCAGCATTTCTCAGAAAAGTACCACCGGTAACTTCATCTGCCACGGAAACCCCTCGTCCCCCACCCTTGGAACACGGCTCCGTCGCTCGACAGCGGCAGCCCCGGCTCCGCTCAGCTCTCGCTGAAAAGGAACGGGGTTCTCAGCGAAGAGGATGGTCCTGCGGGAGGTTTGGGGAAAGGGCAGAGGTTTGCAGCCCAATCAAAACACCCTGGATTTTTCAGCTTTGCTGCAGAGGCACAAAAGACAGGTTATTTTACAGCCCAAACTGCTGCACGTCCACGGCATTCCCGAAAAGGAAAAGTCCTGCTTGCTGCCAGCAGAGGAGGGGCCGGGGGCCAACGCTCCATCCCCACATTCCTTGGCAGCCCCTGAGCTTGGGACAAACCTTCTTACAAAAAGTGATTTTCATTATTGTCCTAAATTAAGTGCAACAAAATACCTCCTTTCACACTGAAGCAAACTGATCCAAGTGGCTTTTAATAGTATTTGTTAAAGTGGTTATCTAACCAAAAGGGGTTACCAAAATCCCATCCATTAGTAGTCACCAAAGAAGACATTTCTCATGCATATGACAAAATTCAGTCGTGTACGGAGAGGTCTGTTTACTGTGTACAATATTTCCATAAATTATACTGTTTCACGGCCCCTACCATTCAGGAATATTTCAAACAGATTATATATTATATTTGTATATGCAAACTATTTTATATACACTAATATAAAGATCCTTAGAAGTACCATTATCACTACCTTTATGCTTTTCTCTAAAATGCATAGCTTTCGAATATTTTCTTGCAGTTACCAAAAAAACTTTACAGATTAAAGCTGCTTATCAATGTGGCATGTTCATAGAAACAAAGTGAAATAGTTCTATACTAATTTTATATTAAACCCCTTAAAAAACATGTTTACTCTTTAATGGAAAGAAAAACAACCAAAAAAAAAACCCAAACAAATAACCAAAAAAACCCCAAGCTAGTGAAAATTCAAGTAAACTATGCTCAATCTTTGCCCAAATACTCTACAAACTTAAGGTAGCGTTCTAAAGTACAGTGAACTTCTCAGCCAGGACTGCTAACGCTGCATTTCTCATGGAGAAAAATGCTAGTTTCAGGCCACAGAACCGCACCACTTGCCACCTGACCCGGGAGAAGCTTTAGCTGAGACTGAACACCACCAGTGTCAGAGCAGAGGAAAAGCTGATGGGTTCTACGGAGGAAGAAATTAGAGCTGTTCCAGTTTTTGTTTCTGCAGTTTGTTATTAAACAAAGTTACATTAACCATACAGTTTCTCACAAACTAAAAAGTTATACATGGTTTTTAGACATCAACCGAGTGGAAAAAGGAAAAACAAAAAAAGAACCAAACCCAAACCCCAAACCCCACAACTGTTAAAAGTTTGGTGTTAAAATAACCAGCCTGGGTGAAGGAATGCCAGAGCCCTGCTGTGTTTGGGGGAAGAGGAGGCTGCTAACAGTTTATTAGGTATAAACTTTAAGCCCTCCACAGCACGAACTGTGCTCTCACAGTGGAGACCAGAACCATCAGGAACAAATGGGAACAAATCTAGCTTAACCTTGGCTCCACATCTCTTATAGCTGCTCAACAAACAACAGTTTCCCCCCTGTCCCCCCTTCTCCCTCCCCCAAAATAAGCTACACAAGTAAAACAGTGTTCACAGTAATGCAATCAGTAACAGGTTTTTGTTAGTTTCTGTAAGTCAGGTGTATCTGCAAAGCTTTATACAGTTTAATGCATAAGTATTCCAGTAAAATTAAGTGAAAACCTAAGTTTCATCCTACAGGGTAATATCTACCATACAAGACTAGATTATGTACAGTATGGGACCGGTGTGACAACTGCCAGTGTCTCATGATGTCAAGCTATTTTCACCCACCAGCTTGGTTTTCGTTGATCAAATCTGTAATAACTTGATACATGGACCGAAAAAATAAAAGATAATATCTAGAGATTGATTTGGCAAGATTAGTGCTTATTACCACTGGGAATAGACCAGAGGACAGCGCTGCAATATTAGGTCGACCAGAACATCCCATACCCAGAAGATCACCATTTGTTGACTTGAAAGTCTGGACTTCACATGTAAAACGTTAAAACTAGAATCCTAACTGGAGTGAGGACAGTCAGTAAACAAATACAGGTGAAAATGAACAGCATCTCTTCAGAAAGGTATGGAAGAATTGAGGAAAATGGAAATTGCTGGATTCAGACAGCCCTGCTCTGCTCAGCTCAAGACATGAAAACAGCCCAAGTAGCTCTAAAACTATGACTTTTATTCAGCAAAGCGAAAAGGCAGATCCTGCCCAAGATGATGCACCAGAGGCTTCAATGAGTTTCTCTCCCCTCCACTGACTTCCTAACACAAGCCTGTCTTTCAGCTTACAAACATCCTGTGGCCTTCAAAGCTTTAGTGGAATCACTGCAACATCTACAGCTGCAAATTTAACCTCAGGGCAGGGGCGAGGCCCCTGTTAACAATAACCTTCAGACACCTCTGGGGGCTGTTTTGGTCATTTGTGAAAATGAAGGGGAAAAAAAACCCAACCCAACCTTATTTCCAACCATACTCCTCCTGAAAAGATGGGTCACTGATCCATTACGAACATAGCTCTCACCATATAAAGCACCAAAAAGTCAGAAACAAGGAGACAAAAAGAAAAGAAGAAGAAGAAAAAAAAAAAAAAAGTCCTTAAATTATGATTTACAAGTTTGTACACTATTTCCTAAGTGAAAGGTTATCCTTACTGCAAAGTTTATAGATGAAAACTCGACCAGTTACTTTTAAGGGGAATGTATATCTGGCTATAACTTAAAGGTAGAAAATATTCACTGTTCTATATACACATTTCAAACAGGAGACAGTTAAACTTAACTGAATAGTTGCCAATATAACTCCATATTAACTCACTGGCCACTAAACCACTAAACTAGGCATCAGTAGCCAATTAGAAAGCTTGAGTTCTGTACTTTTAAAAATGCTATTTTTCCTGTCCTGTTTAATTGTTTTGTTTTTTTAAAAATGTATTATAGTGCATAGCCTAAGTCAGACTTTCAAAGAGATACAGCGCCTTTCAATGCAGTTTTTGCAGCATTTAAAAGGGACTTTTCTCCCTTCAAATTAGATGTTCATTGAAAAAAATCTGAATTGAGTGCTGTACTGTAGTAAAAATATTTCAGTCACAGACTGATATAAAGGTATACTGTGCAGTACTAAGATCGTTTGATGTCCATCTGCACACATTTTACTTGGGTTCCTCGATCGTCCCCTTGCTGAGGTCTGTCATTTTAGGGTATTTCACTTTCTTCTGGTCCAGCTCATTCTGAGCCCACAGTAGCAGTTTCAGTAATTTTGCCAACTTGGGTGTTGATTCACGATTTTCATAGTCTAGAACAGCTTGATTAACCTCGCTCCATACCTGGAAAAGAAAGACTGGAGTTGAGTAACAATTTTCCTGTGATTAATGGCACTGGTGCCATCCAGCCACTGAAAAGATCACACCAACCCCTCAGAACATGGTCAGGGCAAAGCTCCATAAACTGCAAGCCTGGAGAAAAACAAGGAAGAGATCCAAGTAGCTGAATCCATTGGCAGGTTTTCGCTTTGAATCTTAAGAAATACTTCTGTTCTTTTGCATACTGCTAAATAAACATTTAAAATATATATATTTGGACACCATTTTCACTACATATGAATAAAAGGCACGGGTTTCCTTTTGCAAAAGGACTACCTTCTGTCGCTGCATCATGTTAAGCAGGTCTCCAAATGGTGATTCTTCGGGATTATCAAAGGCGAGCAAAGCCAGCGTGCGCTCCATTTCCGTCAGGCACTCCCTGCTCTCCTCCCCTTGCTCTGCTAACTGGGTCTGGGCAAACTCCAGAGCTGCCTCTGTCTCACGCTGCCGAATCAGTTCAATCAAATGCTGCTGCTACATGAGAAAGAGGAAGCAATTATTAACCGAAGAAATTAACAAATCTCCAGTTTCTCAAGGCTGTAATCTTCAGGCAGAGGTGTGAAACTGGGAGACAAACACTAATCCATACTTTGACAGTTTGAGGTCAATTCTTCTCCATGAGTGAGACAAGGAGCAGCAGACTTGTCCACAAAATCTACTGAAAAAGGTAACCTGAGGCTTTTGAGTAACAGGTTTTGAAAAGATGTGTTGCTAAAGGAAGTACCAGAAATTCAGAGTAACAGTAACTGGAAGTTGGTAAATCACAGGCCACTGCTGCCAAGCTCTTAATGTTCCTGATTGTAGATGATGCCACCACGCCACAAATGCCCAAACCCAACACCCATGTTCGGTCACAAACCTCCCAACACACTCCTAAAACCTGCACTGGTTTTTTCCGGTCTCTCCACAACCCCTCTAACAGAAATAAAGTTTGTCACCTGCCCTTACCTGCAAATGAAAGTAGAGATATCTGTTTGTGTCTAACAGTTCTGGATGGAGGCTGTTTATTAACGCAATGGCTTCTTGAATCTGTCCTTTCAAGATCATTTCTCGGATCTTTATTCTTTCGTCAAGAGTCTCTAAATCAACACTGGGTTCAATTCCAGACTCCATCCGAAATTTCTCTGCTGCTTCTTTGAAGCCCTCTGAAATAGAACCATTTTTAAAATATGAAAGACTTTAAAAATTATCATCTTAAATCAAAGGATTTGAGTGATGCTTGTGCATTTTAGTGGTTTAAAGATTAAGTCTGAAATTCTGAAAAATTCTTATTTTAACAGGGTTCTATCCAACAGGCATCTTGATTCCTTCTGAACTCAAGTGCCCTCCTTCCCTAAGGACACAGGCAACTTGTAGTCTCAGAACTCTTAACTTGAAAGCTTGTTTCCTATTTAGAGCAGTCAACTTCTTCTGAAGGGGGCTTTCAAAATCTGAGTGGTTTCTGCTTCTCCCTCCAGCCCCCCAGCCTGCTTACACACACCTCGCAGCCGTACTGAGAAGAAACAGAAAATGAATTTTGCTTTCCTGCACTAACACTACGTATTTTTTGAAGTTGTAACAGCTATTTTAAATCCCAAGTCAGGCTTTCAAATATGCCAAAATGCTTTACACCCCTAAGATGCTTTTCCTTCACCCCAGAGGCTTCACCTACACACGGATGTCAACAGGGGCGTAGATCGGGTACGGATGCCTCCGCCCTAGAAGAGCTTACTGTGCTGGTATGCAATGTAATTGCTAGGGACAATTTCCGAGGGATTTTGACTGTTCTGAGTATAAAGTTAGGCTGCATGCTGAAGGGGTTAACATTTTGGGTCTCTAATTTGACAACAGCGCCCTTTTACAGTCTATCTTTCTGGTTCAAACTTGCCTCTGAGGGCTGCTCTGCGCAGCTTTCAGAGCGGCACTTAACAACTGCAACGGATCCTGCACTGCTTGAGTGGCACAAAAAAGGACACCCTACAGAAGCAGGTCACGTTTCTTTAACAGCATTCCAGAAAATACTGTATTTTCTACACCTTTTTGGAGCAGAGCTATGGTTAATAGCATCACTGTTGTTGCACGATAACTGCTCTGTCTCCGAATCCAAGTCAGTTCCCACTTCAGGGAACACGAGAGCAGTTGTACATCGCAAAGAGAAGCCAACAGCAACCACAAAGTCCTCAAACCCCTTCATTTCACTCCACCTAGAGCACGTTCTGGCCAAACCCACCTGTCTTGACAAAATAAGTGCCGTGTGTTTAAGAGCCTTGTAGCATCACTACTCCTTTTTACCTGTGACAAGGTAGTTCATGATCAGGCGGTTCATGTCTGCTCTCTGGATATGCAAGTTATTAAGTTTTTCCATCCATTCATCTTTTGTGATTTCATCAGGTTTTTCTGTATAACTCATCCTGGACTCTTACTACAAGAAAAGAAAAGCGACCCATTTAACGTGATTCAAGAGGTAAGTTAGTTTAATGTGTACAAGCACTGCATGACTACCACCTTTGTGCCTTTTTTAAGAGATCTTTTATATTATTAGTCCAAAAGAGACCTTTTTATCTCAAACCACAACTTTACATTTCTCTCCTCCCTGTTCCTGCAGTCTTTAACATCTCTCCTAGCCAGTCTCTAAAGCTGCTTTCATCAATTGTCACAGTAAAAAGAAAGCCCAAAAATTCAAACACCTTCTTTCTTGCAGTTACTCCTAAATCCACTCCAAATGCATCTTGTTTACAAGTCAGACAGGACACACAGCATCACAAAGCGACACAGGGGAATCAAATGCATTGACAGCTAGCCAGAAAAACCTTAACAAACCCTTGAAGCTAAATCCCCTGTAAACAATAGCTGCTTCAAAGTCTTCACCAACACTTAGACGGGGGCAGCTCCAGACACTGCACAGCTCCAAAACCCGACGTGACATGTTACCCAATGAACAGCTAAAAGACACCAGCTTGGCTTCCCTGTCCCCAAAAGTACTGTCAGCATATCAACGCTACTCAAGTGGGATCTCCTAGTATTTTCCTCGACGATATATATATATATTTAATTTTTCGTTCCAGAGCTGGGAGCACAGCGGAACGCTAAAGCCTAAAGCCGGCGTTTAATCATTTCTACCTTCAAGTCACGCTCACAGGGGCAGGGAGAGGGGAGAAGAGGCGGCGACAACAACAGCAACAGGCACCGCCACCCCTCTCGGACAAACAGGAGCGGCAGCGCGCATTCCCCGCGCCGGCCCCTTTCCAACAGGTTTCTCTCCCTCTGAACTACGGCCAAAGCCCCGCCGACACCGGGGAAGCCGGGCAGCGGGAAGCGGGCTCAGCCCGGGGCCGCCCGAGGGGCCGATCGGTTCCCGGCCCCGCGCTCACGCCGCTCCTAACCACACGGTGCGGAAGAAGTAGGGGCTCCCGTCGCAACGAGCTGCGGTGGTCCGACCCCCGCGCGGCTTCCACCCGCCAGGGCACCGCGACCTTCNCGCCCGACCGGCCCACCGGGTCAGAGGAAGGGCCTCACCAGTCCCCGTCCCCTAAGGGAAGACGCGGGTCCGCCGGCGCCATCTTACCGAGCGCGCGGCACTACCGGCTCCGACGCACGAACACGGGCCCCTCCGCCGCCTCCGCCAGGCCGCTGGCGCGCGGGTATCGCGAGAACCGGCCTCCCGGCCAATCAGCGCCCGGAGAAGGACGAGAACACGCAACCATAGAGGCGGCCCTCGGGCCAGAGCGTCCCTTTGACCGCGCCGGTGCGGCCCTCCAACAGGGAGCCGGTACCATAGAGACGGCGCGGGGATCGGGCCCGGGCCCGGCAGGAGCCCAGCCTTCGGGACAACGGGAGGGAGGAAGGCCCGCTGCAGGTACGTGGGTGTATAGTTCTGCCGGTTGTTGCTGCTGCTGTCGGTAGGCCAGGCTGCGGAGGGTGGAGGAGAGCTCCTGTTCCGCCGCCGCCGGGCCCGCTGGGTCACGGCTGAGGCAACGTCAAGCGTTTGGGTGTTTAAATGGCCCTTAATGGGTACGAATTCTGACGTGCTGTCAGAAAAAAAATGTAATTTCGCTTACACCGAGCGGGGATAGGGATCCAATCGCTCGTTTTTCACGGGCTTCGAGCAGCCCGGGGCGGCGGGGGTGTCCCTGCCCGGGCCAGGGGCCGGGGCCGGGCGGGCTTTAGGGGCCCTTCCCACCCAAACCATGCCGCGGGTTCTGGGCCGGTAACTGGGCCGGAGAGCCCGGCCTCCAAAACTCTCTTCCGTTACTATTGCCCCAACGTTGAAAGCGGGAAAATCTCCACCGGAACCAGCAATTTATGATTTTAACTTATTTCCCCCGCTTTTAGCCCCGTGAGAAAGAAAGGTTGAGCGTGTTCCCACGGTCTGGAGAGGGCCCTTCCTCGGGGTTCGGCCTAAAAAGCCACTGAATGTTAATTAACCCCTAATCCCAGCGAATTAGACTCGCTGGGAAGAGATCACCCTTCCGACTCCCTTTCCGAGGCGGTGGCTTTGGGAATCTCCCCGGGCTCTCCCGGTTCTTGCCGGCCCCTCCCCGACGGGAGGAGCTTCTGGGGAGACTCCCGTAAAGAGGGAGGGGAGGAAGACGCTGCCCTCTCCCCGGGGAGGGTTGGGGGCTCTCCGGCAGCCCGAGCAGAGAGGAGGCGGCAGGCTCTGCAATCCATCCCCCCCCCAACTGCTGTTTGCAGGTAAAGACCGAGCAAGAGGTGGAAGTGGTTTTTAATGATTAGAATAACACACCAAACTCGGCTAAAATAGGCGTGAGGGGCTGGGCGGTACCGGCGCCTCCGCAGGTCGGGCCGTTCCACCAACTTGCCACCGAGATTTCCCTTTTCCCCCCTCCTTTATTGTCCCTGAGTTAAGGAAAAGTAAAGCTGGGCAGAAGGCCCACCTGAGCCGTGGGTTCACTTGTCATAAAAAACACTTTGGTGTTTGGTGGGGTTTGGTTTTATATCCGTTTTTAGGAGTTCTAGCATTTTTTTCGGACTAATCTTTACAAAAAAAGAAGTGTTGTTTTGTTGTTTTTAGTGTTTTTTGTACAGAATAGGGTGGCAGTTGTGTTCTCATCGTTTTGTGGTTTGTTGGTTTGGTTTTTTTTAACTCTTATTTCACCTGGATTCCCAAGGTTTTGGGGCCTCTAAAGTCAAACCTTGTTAGAAACTGAGGTTTCTCTGGGAGAAGAGGCTTTGCAGCCGCTCCAGGTGCAACAGCCACGATTTCAGTGTTACTGTTGAAGCATTTTCTTGCTGAGTCTGAAAACAAAGTGACTTCCTAATGTGTGAATTGTTTTTATTTGTTCCAATGGTACTGAAAGTATAAGCAGTGACACGTTTTTTGATGGTAGCACTTGCCTGATGTGATAAAGTCCTAAGTATATTAAAGAATTAGAGAAGTATTCTTTATCTCAATAGAGGCCTTTTTTTCCCCCTGTTGATGTTCTGGGTGCGATGAAAACTCTGTGTATTTGGGGGATCGAGCAGAATCTTAAATAACAAACAATACACACTTTATACTAACTCTTTCCTGATAGAAAGCTGCCCTGTCACCTGCTGTGTTCCCCTCTCTTGCATTTGTATCTCACTGAGTAAGTGTTTAATCATCCCGTGTTTAAGACCTGCTGCTGTCCTTAATGAAGAGAACACTCAAGTTCCCTGCACTTCCCAGCCTGGGATTGGCAAGGATTTGGAAATGGCAAACTTGTTTGGCTTTGATTTGCTAAAGCTCACAAAATTAAGGGGGTAGTTGAAAGATAACAAAGCTGTGCAGCATCTCAGGGCAAGAACTTCCTACATCGTTCCTTCCTTCCCCAGCGCTAAAGGGTGGCTTCTGCTAAAAGTCACATTCTCCCTGAAGTTGGGAGTAATCCTTTCTTTTACTAATTAAGGAAAACCTTGCAGGATACTTTTGTGACTCCAAAGTTGGATTAAAATAGAACAAACTGCTTTGTTCTCAGCAAACTATCCCATCACTTCAATATGCCACAGCCCTGCAAGAGCCTTACAGCAACGAGGGTGGTAATAACACGGAAAGTGGGGTTTTTTGGGCGAGACTACAACATCGAAATGAAAAGAAATGCATAACTGTAATTCAGTGCAGTTCATAGAATTTTTACAAGGATTAGGATTTGTTAACTCCTAATCTCAAAAAGGTATTTTGATGAGTGGTATCGGGAGTTGAGGAGAGTGAATCCCGAACCCAAATTATTAATTCCTGGAGAAGTCACAAAAAAACCCTGGAAAAACAACCAACCACAGCTGTATATATTGCAGGGAGGGGGAGAGAGATTGCAGAATTGGAGAGGGGGGGGAATCCTGGAAGTTCCTGTCAGCTGGTAGGGAAGGGGATTGCTTTATTTATGTGAATATGGTTACCCCTCAGTAAAGTGTTTCTCTGTGTTCATCTAGTCCTTATGGAAAAGGAGCCATCAGGAGCCTTGGAGAATCCAGGACCCAGAAGAATCACCACTTCAACGCCAGACTTACTGGTTTTGTGTGAAGCGCTGAACTCTGAGGACTGAGGCCTTTTTCCACATCAAAAGGTAAAACCGGAGCGCAGCCAGCAGAAATCAGTCTCTCCTGACTTGAAATTATTATTTATCTGTTAAAAAACTCCAAACACACCGGAGATGGAGGAGGGGAAGAGAACTTGCTCATTTCCTTTCACCTCTACTCTCTTCACAATCTAACTCTGTCTCTGGTGTTTACCTGCTAGTGGCTCACCAGAACATTCAGTGAGGAAGAACTGAGAGAAGGGGTGAGCCTGAAGTAAGTTTTATATTTAAGGGCTTTGCATCTTCAAACACTGGGAAAGGTTGCTGTGTTGGTGGAGGGAAAGGTGGGTGAGAGCAGAAGGGACACCCCAAATCTGGGGACCTGTGCAACATGAAGGTGATGCCTTAGTGCCTGTCACACGTTGTAGTTTTATGGGTTGCACCTGAAGACCCTTGTGTGAAATGTTACAAATGTAAGTCAGGGCAATTGGAAGACCCACAGTTTTCAAAAAGAATTAGGAAAACCCAAGGGCTAAACAAATAATGATATAGCCACTGCAGAGGGAAGTCTCAGTGCACTGACTGCCTGAGAGCGGGAAAGGTTTTGGAAAGCGGTGGAAAAAAGTTTTAAGGAGACTTAGTGCCAAGGGATTTATCTTAGCATAAGCTTCTCTGGTATTTAAGCAGGAGGGATGGGTAAGGGGCTTATTAGGCTGTTTCAGATGCTGATTTATGGTCATTAATTTCTGCTAGGGTTTCCCTGCAGTGTGTTCAGCTCAAACCAGTTAGAAACTATCACCATGTTGTATGACAGGAGGCCTAAAATGAAACAAAACTTGCATGTGGGCAGGACAACACAGATTTATACCAGTATCCCGGGTGTAAGTTTCCCAAATTAAGGACAGTTAAGCTCTAACAGGAGGGAAAAAAATAGGAATGAGGCAAGGACTTGATGATCCCAAGGGCCTCTTCCAACCTATATGGCTCAAAGTAATTGAGGTGCTGATGGTACTGTTTAAGTGAAGGCGATGCAGGTGTTCAGCAGAGGCAGATACTCTGGGTTTAACACCAAGCTGTAGGGTTTTGTGGGCTGCAAGTTTACTGGGCTTTAGATGGTGCTCACTGGGTGTGTGGAGGGAATGGGTGTTATGGTGAGATGGTGTCAGCTTCTTACCAAATGTGTGAAAGAGGAATTTATTACCCGTTTCACTGCTGGATCCCCTCCTGCAGGTGTCCCCTGTTCACTGCTGGTGTGCAGTTCCCTCCGTGTTTTGCATGTTCCCTCGGTGTGTGGTTCCTGGGTTTGAGCACTCCCTAGATGCTAAATTTGTCCATTAACAACATGTTATTAGCTTTTCCCAGGGCATAAATCTCAGTGTGGCTTGATCTACCAAATCATCAGGTATTTCCCTTCCATGTGCTTTGCTTTTGATTTATTGTAGTGCTGCAGAACAAAAAAAAAATTAAAATTCCACTTGCCTTTAATCATGGTGTCTTGTACTTTTGCACAGGAATCTGTTGGGGTTTGGTTTTTTTACCTCTTGGTGTTCCTGTGTTAAGTAAGTATTAATGCTGCCCCGTCTTACAGGTAGAGAAAGAGCCAGAGTATGTTATCAGGCTTTTTCAACATCATTCAGAGCTTTTACAACCAAAAGTCTTGTGTACAGAATGTAGACTTCTAAAAGATGTAATCAAAGTATTTGATAGACTCCTGTAATTCTATAGAATTAATGCTAAGTGTGTTTTTTTGTTTCCTCCTGTTTTCATTCCTGAATCTGTCTCAGTGAACGCTGCAGCTAGCTGGAATCCAACTACAATCAATGCTATAACACGTGAGGAAAAATGTGCAGGTTCAGGGTCAACCACAGAGCCAAATTTCACAATCCCAACTGCCTAAAGAGCTCTTTAGGTGTCCAGGTCAGGAGTGTCTGCACAGCTTCGTGGGTCTGACTGTAAATCATGGGACCCCTTGGTGCCTGCGAGATGTAGGTGCTTTTAGTTGCTAATGTCAAACACCCACAGTAGGAACAAAATATGTAAATGGGAGTTAACTCTCCATAATGACTTACAGCAGCTTGGATCCTGGAGAGTTGTTTTTGAGTAACCTAACCGTTTTTAAAGGGTTAGGGAAGCCTCCATGCAGTGGATGAGCTGATCTGGTGAATCCTTCCTTTCCGTAGCCTGGGCCCAGAGGAAGGCACCACTGCAGCAATTCCTGTTTCATTTTTCTGAAACGGGTGGAGAACAGGGAAAACGAAAGGAATCCCCAGTGGCATAAGCACAAGCGGGGAGCATGGCTGATGCAGGCAGCTGGGGCTCCTCTGCCCTGTTAATCCTGTGACAAGGCCGTCCTTGGGTGAGAGAAATCAATTTGAGCAAAACCATTATTTAGCACTGCTACTGTGCAGTTTTGTTTTGGCACTTGCAGCCTCGCCAATAATGAATCAAACTGCGGCTTCTGTGAGGTAAGACCACCCCGTATTTTTGATATGAAAGACCTGAGCGGGCGTCGTTGATCCCACAGCACTTGCTTGCAGAGGAAGCCCTGAGGTGACGGGCGCTGCCCGCCTCCCTTTTTCCTCAGCGGCCGCAGGACGGCAGCGTGCGGCGGCCTAGAGCCTGCGGGACGGGGATTCGGTGTGGGGAAGGGCCAGGCCACCCCTGGAGCTGGAGGAGACGGGGACGAGAGGCCGCGGCCCGGCCTAAAGAGGTCACCGCCGCCATCGCGCCGCGAGATA
>VZTM01026467.1:402340-457856 GCA_013400555.1 Jacana jacana
GCCCCGTGGGATGCCGCGCGCCGCCCGCCCGGGGGGGGGGGGGGCGGAGCTAACCCTCGTCCCCAAAGTCCTCCGGGAGCCGTGCGCAAAGCGAGTCGCTCTAGGCTGCCGTTGGCCGCCATCTTGGTTTCTATGGTAGCGGGGGAGGAGCTTCCCCGCCCAGCGGTCCGGAGCGGTTGCGAGGAGGAGGAAATGGCGGCTCGGCTCGGNGGGAGGGGAAGCGGCGCGGCCTGTTTTCAGGGGACCGTCGGTGCGGCTGCAGGGCGCGGGCACGCCGGAGGCCTGGCCCGTTTCCAGAGGAGCTCGGCGACTCGATGCGGGGGCCCCCGGAGGAAGCTAAGAGCCGCCGCCCCGTAAGCTCCGAAGGCGGTTGGGCCGGAGCGGAGAGGACGCCCTCCCCGGGCGGAGCGGGCTGGAAGGCGGGCTCCTCCATGTTGGGGGGGGGGGCTTAAAAAAAAAAAAAAGGAATAAAAAAAAAAAAAGGAGGGGAAGGTTTGTGCTCGGAGGCGATCGACGTCATATCCAAGCTGACGCCGGCGAGCTTCACTGTGACCTCACCACCGACTTTAACCGCCTTTTCTGGTCGTGTTTCACCGTTGCCCCGGTACCGGAGCAGGGCCCGGAGGGTGGCGGGGGGAGGGAAAGCCGCTGGGGCTGTGCCTCCTGGCCGTCAGGAACGCCTGAAATCACCCCAAAACCTGGTTGCCGGGGTCGGGGAGGCCTCTTGGGCGGGTGGGAGTGAGCTCCCTGCCCTGAGGTGACGCGTCTTGTCTCTGGGAGGTGGGAGGTGAGTTACACAAGAAAAACCTTTTTTTTAAAAAAAAAAAACAACCAAAAAACAAACAACTTTTTTTTTTTGTTCGGGTGGCTTTTATTTTTGGGGGGAGGGAAAAGAGGGGTTGAATTCTCGGACAGTAGTAATTGTTGGTCGGTAAATTCCCTGTCAGTAACCGTTGCCCACCCGCCCCTTGCCACCAGTGTGCTTAAATACCGCCTCTTGGAGGTGGTGGCAGTTTGGAGCTGCTTACTGGGCTGCCACAAAGCCATTCTTCGGTGACTAAATTGATGTTCAGTTTATACCTCCAACTGATGGCTACGTTTCTGTAGATGGCTGAGAAAACCCTACTGGTTTGGCTTGTCTTTTTTTTTTTTTTTTAAATTAAAAAGGACCTTGCAATCTTTCCCACACAAAATGCGTTCCTGCTACTCTCCCCCCTGCTCTTCTGTACCTCCAGCAGCTCAGAGTGGTGTCAGGTTGATTTTCTCGCATGGGATTTCATGTTTTCCTTCTAGGAACTTCAGGGAGACCAAAAAAATACTGTTCCCTTCTATTTAACTCAAAAGGTTATAGATAGTATTCTTAATTTCCCTGGTTTAGATTTGGCTGATTTATTCCCCCCCTTTGCATAATCCATCTGGGATTTTTTTTGCAAAAACAACCCTTTTGAATACTTAATCATCAGAGCCTGAAGGAAACTCTCCAGCAGCTGATACTCAGCTCTATTTTGCTTTATCTTATGATAACATTTTGACAGTTTTTAGTCTTTGTTTTGAACAGTTTTCTTTTATGTGGTGATTTGAATTGGTTTCGCTTCAACAAACACAAACTACTAGATTTTAAAGTAATTTAATTGCTGGTCAATGAGAAATGACGATGTGTAGTCACTGCAGGAGTGTAGGATACACATACTGTCTCCATTGTCATAGATATTTTGGGTTCTGCTCCACTTCTATGTGTGCCAGCTGCCTGTTACCCTTCTTTGACATTTGGAACTTTCTGTAGGAATAAGTAGAGATGTAAGCTCAAAATAGCAGTGCAGTTGGACCTTAATTTTTTTTTTCCCTTGGTGGTTCCAGAAACTTTTTGCACATAAAGGTTTTTCTAATGCACTTTGGAAGAATAAAGGCTCACGTTGGCCTTCAGCCTGCTTTGAGACCACGTGACTCAAATTACTGTTGATTTCAAGACTAACATTTAAATACTCTTTTTTTTCCAACAAAGTTTATGTGGGTTTGGGGTTTTTAAGGGATACAGTTATTGCTATTCCTGTGCAAATGAAGTTTTTGCAAATTTATGTGCAGTATAAAATATTTACAGATTTTAAAACTGTTCAAGTATAAAATAATGCATGTGATTCACGAGTGCCCCAGAGGGGGCTTTTTGAACAAGTGAAAGATGCCTTTAGTGTGTTAAAGAAACACCCTGAAACTCCCCAAAACAGTGCTAATAGAGTCCAAAAGAGTAAATAAAATGGACTAAACCTTTTTCGGTGTCTGGTGGACTCATGAGCAGGCAGTGTTTGTTGTACTTCATCCTGCTTCACTGCTAAGATTTTCCTGGCAGTAGATCATGTTAATTTGTTTCTCGTTTAAGATACTAATTGTCTGTTCAGTTGTAATGTACAGCTGTGAAACTTCAGCTAGAAACATTAAGTGGATTGTAGGGGTTAGGCTGAGAAGTTACAACATTTAACTGATGAAGTGAAAGAAGGGACTAAGCCAGGAGTATGATTAGATGGGGTTTAGGTGACAGAGCTGGTAGTGTCTGCCTGCACTAGCTTTACTCACTGCTGCACTCTTTCTGCCTCGTGTCTCTTGTAGTACTACAAGTAGGGGATTTAAGGAGAGGATTTTAACATAAGAGTCAGCTAGTTTATGCAAGAGCTGTTTGCTTTCTTGTGTGTTCTGTCAAGCCTCTCCTCACTAGGAGAGTCCTTATTCGGCTGTCAGTTCATGCTCTCAGGGGTGTACAGCCATTCAGTCTGTATCTAATACAGCTTCTGAAATGAGTGAATACTGCACATTTATTGGTGGTGGTGGTCTCAAGAGCATTGATAGACTTCAAAGTTAAGAAAAATCTTAACTTTCCAGTTCAGAAGCGAAGACATGAGGCTTAAATGTTCATTATGTGTGTTCTCCCAGCAAAGCCCAATCAAAATTGGGAACCGAACTGTTTACTGCATTTTTAATAACAAAATCAGCTTGCTTGTCATTACTGTGTTTCACTAAATTCTGAAGAAGAAATTAATTTGTTTTATTTCATTTAATGGAGTCTTGTTGATGCAAAGAGAATGAAAATCATACCTTGTTTTATAGATGTTACATTTTACCTCTCTTTTTACAAATGAAATTTTGGGGGGAAAATGTGAAAACCCAGGATTGCTTTGATTCACCAGCTGTGCTGGCGGGCTCAGAAGTTACAGTCCTGCAGTTGTTCTGAGTCTGTTTCTGAAGACACACTTTTAATGACAAAGATATGGTTGGACTTGATGATCCCAGGGGTCTCTTCCAACCTAAATGATTCTATGATTCTATGATTCTATGATAACTAGGCTTGCTAAAGGATACAGCTAGTTTAATTATAAAATAAACCTATTTTTTTTTCCATACAACATTTTTGGGCTGTGTGACCAGGGTATGTGCTGTAATAATGCCAACTTGGCAAACATCCCCCACAGTTCAGCCAGTTTGTGTAAAACTGTTTGAAAAGGGGGAATTCTGATTACAGTGTAAGCACCGAAGGTGAAATTTGATGGATGTGGAATTATAATCTTGTATGTTGAAAAATAAACAAGCTGTGGGATGCAGAAGGGTCAAACTGGAAGTTTCTCAGGCTTAGCCCCAGTAAGTGCTGCTGCTCAGTTAACGGCCCTGGTCAAGAACTGATGCATGTGGTGTTTCGGCAGAGGAGTGCCAGGTTGGGAGTCGCCGTTCAAAGCATGTTGTTTCCTCTGCAGTTGCTGAAAACCTGTTTTTAGTGCTGCTAAAAAGGTCGAGTCCAGTAGCAGGAATTGAACATCAAATGAATAAACAGTATGTGTTTGTGAAATGTTTTCCTTCAAGGGGATGGAAGAGGAGGGGTAGTGCCTCTGTTCCCTGGGGAGTACCCCATAGCAGTCAGAGTTTGTAACCGGCACCTCTGCTGTCTAAGCACCATGGCATGTGAAACTGGGCCTGTAGAAAGTTTCTTCTACAAAGATGCTCGTTTCCTTTTTTAATCCAAGCATTTGACCACAGAAAGATGCCTTTTGTTTTTCCCCTTCATTTGTATAAAACAGAAAAATCAGAAAACAGAGCTGTTTTCTTGTGATCCTGCTCACGCCTTTCCTTAAGGAGCAAAACCTATTTTCTGTCTCATTTTGGCTCATACCATTCAGACCCCAAGAGCAGGAGTAAGCTTGATGTGAAAAAATCAATTTTATCTTGTTGTCTTTTGGTAAAATTCGGGCAGACATGGGATTAGTTTACTCAGAAGAATGTAAATAAAAGCTTCAGAAGGCCTTAGAGCAGTAGGGGAAAAGCCGAGTGCCAGGCTGTAGCGAGCCAGCAGCGTGCATCTGCCTGCTCGTGTAAGCACCCACACAGCTCTGGACTAGGAACTACCAGTGGCATGTAGATAATACTGGTTTTTCTTCTCTTTAAAATGAGTTGCTTACTTCTCAAATGCAAAAGCACTAAACTGAATGTGAATCTTGTTTATCAAACACAGTACAGGGCTAGTGTTGAGTGTCTGAGGTTGAGGTTTGTCCTCTACTGGGGTCCAGACAGGGCAGCTGGGAGTTGGAGTTGTGTCCCCAGTCACCAAGAGGCAGAGTGAGCCTGGCAAAAGCTCCAGTGTGTACACAAATACCTTAGACTCTGTTTGCTAATGTGATTTTTTCCATTCAAGAAATTTGAGTGGACTTTCAAAGTCCTGCTTCCTGCTGAGATAAACTGCTGCCCTACTTGGAAAGGCCTGCACTACTTTGTTGGTAGAGTTCTCTTGTTATGGGTGCTTTTCCACTGATACAGCCCCACTGCACCAGGGCAGTGCACGCCTGCACAGCCCCACCCTGCAAAAGAACTGCTCAGACAGGTAAAAGTACACTTTTGCAGGTGTTATGACCCCAGTAGGAGGTGCTAACACCAGCACAGCTCTGTCGATTAGGGGTTGTACTCCTGGCTTGTGTAATTGTGACAGCGAACGCTTGTGGGGTAGATACGATCAGTCTTGTCTGTTATTAAATAAAACCCTCATGTTTGCCAGATTTCTGGTGGGCCTGCTGCTACAGTGCCTCAAATGTTTCCATGAGAAATTACTATTTAGCTGATTTTTATCTGTGGGAACTTTGCTGTGGTTCAAAGAAGCGCTTTTTGCTACTAATCCAGAATAAAATACACTTGTAATACCCGGTGCTGTTCTCATTGCGCTGCAGCCCCTAGTGAAGGGCTCCCTCCCTTCTTCCCTTTAGTTGACTGTTCCGGTCTGCTGTGATACAATCTGAAACGTGTTTTTGCTGGGGGAGTTGATTGTCTGAAAGGCATCCAAAATAAACTTCAGGGTGTGCGTTTTGCTTTGCATAAAGCAGGGAGTTGCTTTATGCCTTTTTGCTGGGGGTAGTTGGGGTCGGGCTGCGGAGCGGCTCCGTGTCTCTGTGCGCTGGAGCCTGCGGTGCCTGTGCAGTTACCCCTCTCAGCAGGCTTACACAAGGTAAGTGAGCAGCCCCACTGAAACCAGGGAGAGGACGATGGGGTGTGTGTTGGTTTCAGACACACAGGTTTTAAAATAATGGGTGACTAAAGAGATTCTAATTTGGGAAGGTTCGTTTCTTTATTATTTACAAGCACAGACTGAGGGAATGTATTTATTGCTTCTAAGGGAAGCTGTTTCTTCTTGCAATGAATACATTTGCTAACTTCTAGGAAGAATTAAGCTGTCAAGTTGGTTTGCTCTTAGTTTATTGTCAATTTGGAATGTCTCTTCGATACCTTTCTCAAGGGGAAAAATGCAATCTTGTGACATTTATAACATGTATTGAATCTCACTTTTCATGAGAGAAAAATCTGGAAGAAAATTGAACCCTTCTTTCTGCATCTTTGGAAATTGAAAGTAATTAAATGTTTAGATTTCAAGTCTCATTGGGTGTTTGGCATCAGCATTGCATCTTGGTGGTATTTGGTGTCATGTAAACGTGCAACCCATGGCCTCTCCAGTACCGAGACAGGAAAGTGGTTTCACTGTACCCTGGACATTTGAAATCACTTTTCAGCACCAAAAATAACCAAACCTGCATTCAGAGTCAGAAAGTCTGCAAACCACTTCATTTAGATGGTTTCTGTGGTTTCCCAGGCGTGTCTGATGGTAGAGGTTGTGGCAGGGACGGACACTCCTCAGTTATTGGTGTAACCGCAGCGTGACACCTCAAAGTCGTACAGCACCTTCAGTGATTCCATGGTAAAATCTCAGCAAGATTGAGGAACGGGCTTTTAACAGAGATGAAGAAGCCTCTGGAGTAATTCTCTGCCTCCCCAAAATTAATAACTTCCTGTTTGATGTGTGTCTGGAGTTGACATAATTTTGTGATACTAAAAGTTACCTTAAAACTAGATCTTGGTGATACTTGATCTTCATTTGGCTGTAACAGTACTGCTTCTATTTGCTTATAGTTATTGCTGGTTTGTGCAGCATTTAACGAGTACACATTTCTTACCCTTGGATGGGGCATTTCTGAGGAGCGTGGCTGCAGTAATGAATTACATGTCACCAAATCCACACTGCGTATTTCAGAGCTTGTTAATGTGGTAATTGTTCCAATGGGAAGAATGTATTTATTCTGGAATAGGGAGGGATTAACTACTGCTTTTAAGTTGTTGGTATTGTGGGTGTATGAGGTGGTAGGTTTGTTCATAATCTTGGAATTAATTCAGTGTGTTCATAGACAGCAAAACATTTACAGATAAGTATTGCATTTCTTGTAGCATTGTTTGTTCTTCTGGGTCTAACTACAAGCAGTGAAATACTTTGCTTTAATGCAAGTTTTATTTTAACATGAGTTTTTTCAAATGTAAACTTACTCCTGGCATATCTGCCAGAGATATCTGGACTTTTGACCTTGAACTGCAGCTTGCCTGTAGCAGTCAAACAGCGAGAGAGTAGATTATTTGGATGGTGGGGGAAGGAGTTCAGGATCACACTCGTTTTCTTATGTCTCCCCATATCCAAGCTTGACTCTTATGACTGCTGCCTCTTCCTTCAACTCTAATTGCTTCTGGCTTGTCCCACATTCCCATATCACAACTTTTTGCAAGGTTTTTTCCTTCTGGGAATGAAGGAACTGGATTGTACCTTATGTCCGTGTCTCAGTGGAGCTGCTCGTCTCTGTACAGAGTGGGTTTTGCCTTCCTGACTTCCTTTGGGCAGCAGCCCAAATCCTTGTTGATGCAGGAGATCAGTGTTGCTGCTGCTTAGATCAAAGAGTGCAGGTTTCCTGGGTATCATCTTTGACAAATAGGGATGCAAAGTAATTTCCAATAAGAGCAGTCTTCTGGGTGGCAGTGGCATCAGCTAAGCCATTTCCATCCACCATTTCTATCATTTGCCTCAGGAATTGTGTCCTTCTATCCCTTCTCAGACAATAATATTTTTTTTTCTCATGTTATATTAATGTATTTGCTTATTAGGAATTTTTTTACACTTAAAGGAGGCATAGGCCAAGCCCAGTACCTCTTTTACGAGGATTAAAATGAGCAAACAGTGTCAGCGTGATTGGAATCACTGTTACATCATACTGGAAAGGATGTTTTCTGTCCTGTTCATCACATCCTCCAGTTTCTTTGATACTTAAGAAACCTGTCCTGGGTGTTCTGGTTCCAGCCAAGTACCTCACATGTCAGGCCTTCTAATTCTGAAAAAAACTCAGAGAAAAATAGAAGTAAAGGCCAGGTACAAGTTCTTCTGACTGAAGCTACTGTCTGAAATACTGGCAAAGGCTGGATTCGTGTCGGGACGTGGAGATGGAACTGAAGTCTTAAATACGAAGTGAACCACCCTTTCTTGGGTGCTTGTGTAGGAGTGAGCATGTGTGAGATCTTCAAAGACATCCTTCTGTAGAGATCTTAGGCTGAGTAGAGAAGAAGAGAACTAATAGGTGCCAGATGTACATCATTTGGACGAAGGAATTCATGGAAGGTGCTTGTAAATAATGAGATACCACAATTTGTCAGGTTACAGCACATTGGCTGAATATTGAAGAGTGCTGCCATCCAAGAACATGGAATGTTTTGTCATCTAGATGTTGACAGTGAGGATTAACATTAATGAGAGCATAAAGATCACTAGTCTTTAATATAGAGTCCTCAAAAAACCCCCAAAAAACTAGTAAGTAAGCTGAAAGGATGAAACTTAAGAATTTGCCTTGAATTCTTAGTTGTAGTTGGGGTTTTTTGTTACACAAGTTCTGAGATAAAGGAGAAATGATTTCTTTTGGTTGTTCACATTAAAGACTATTAATGAGTCAAGATCCTTTTTCATGGTGAAGTTCTCCCAGCTAACTGAGGCAGGGAGTTCTTAATACAGTTAAAATAAGTTTTTAAAAAAGACAACATCTTTTCATTCTGGACACACTGAACATTTTGTTATCTCTTCAGGGACATGAGGAAAAAAAAAGTGGAGATACTGATGTGAATGCATATTTGTTGGCAATTTGTTGACTTGGCCTTTGACTAAAAACGCAAACACAAAAAGAAGGGGAAATGTTGGTGTTCTTTACAAGCTTTGCTCTGTCAGCAGACTAAAATGTCATATTCAGGCACCTTTAATGAAACCAGCACGGACAGGTCCGCGTGCCTCCGAGCTGCCTGTCCTGCAGACTTGTCAACTGTTGGGTTGTCAACTGAAAGGTGGCAGTAGATCACAGCATGCTTTGTGTTTACAGAAAACAGGTTAAGATCACAAGGTTTCCCTCTTTCTTTTTTAATTTTTTATTTATTTAACTGATTAATACAACGTTGGAGGGTGGTTTTTTAATGTGTATTGCATTTGTGAACAAGTGGTATTGCAGTAGCAGCAGGATTTGGAATTTGGGAATCTATCTTTTCTCCTATATTGGCTGCCAGTACTGCTCTGGAGCTTCTCCAGGCCCTGTGTACTGGAAGACCCAGGTTTGCAGTATTTGGAGAACCCTCAGGGACGCTGAAAAGGAGCGGTGGGTTCTGGAGGCTGACAGAGTGGGCAGCCCTGTTGGTTTTGGGTTTGTCACTGCTTGAAAATAGTTGACCAAATTGAAATTAAAAGCTGTGTGATTTTTCTAGGATAGGATACTTGTGGGCTTTGATTGCTTCTGGAATTTAGGTCCAGAATGAATTCAAGTTGTTTTGGGGAAACTGGATCGTTCTACCTGTAAACTAACTGGGGGAAGAAAAACCTGAATACACGTTTTCCTGGCTGAGTATTCTTTCTCCAGATACTATGCATCAGCTTTATGTTCCTCTTTTAGCTAAGTGAGTGTTCTGTCTCACTGCAATGCTCACACTAGTACAGTTTGCAAGCTTAAAATGGAGTGTTGACCCGAGGGGCCAGTAACTGAAGTCCTGGTGGCTGAGATCTGACGAGCACTTGCTGCATGGATGGTGGCTGTGTGTTAAGGAGAGCAGCAGCGGGGTCTCGTTCCCCATCCCTGTTCTTGCATGTCTTTACACTAGGTTTGATGCTCATTTTATTTATCCTTTTTGATTGCTTGTTGGTGGGTTCAGTTCTTCTGGATTCACAAGCTGAGTGTTTCCTAAATACCAGGGTGATGCTGGGGCAGAGGGCCATGGGTGGATGTGGTGTAGCCCGAGTAACTGAGCACAGAAGAGCAAGTACCGTCCTAATTCGGGTTCAGGTTGTACTTTGTTCTTCATAGTCCGTAAACATGTATTTTTAGATGTGACTGAAAGGCAGGATGATGAATTATCTGTTAGGGCAAGTATAATAATTTTCAGTTTCAAGCTAGAATTTTCAATTTCAGAGATGTGATGAATGGACTGAATTAGGAGGAATGAGATTGAATGAGCTGAACATTCATAATGAATTAAAACAAGATAACCAGTTTGTGGCTTCCTGTTAACTTTCTGGCAGTATCTCGGCTCCAGCTGAGTAGTGAACTTGAGAACAGAGTAAAATGTACAAACAGTTGTACTGAATTGGGAAGAGAAACAGATATTTGTAGACCACAAAGTTGCCCTATGTTGTAGTAAAATAGTTTTGCAGGCAGGTAGTAGAATGTTTGCTTAGAAGAGCCAGCTTGCTAGGTTTAAAAGTGTAATTGTGAACTAAGGCTTTGTGCTCTTGTGTTGGGATATCTTTGATTCTTCAGCTTCTCTTAGACATTTAACTTTAACATAATGTATTAAGATGCAGTGTGCAAACGCAGATTAATGTAAAATAAGTTTGAAACTTATTCTGTTTTTCATGAAAAGTAATTTGGACCAAAAAGGGAGAGGAAAAAAACGAAGGTAGTAAATAATCATAGTTAAAAACCCAAGCAAATGTGGGAGGTTGTGATTTTACTGTTTTAAGTGCACTGAATTGTTATGCCTCTCAAATTAGAATTTATTTTAAAATTGTAGTTCTGTTAGAGTCTTTTTTTCTGGTAGGTAATAATAATAATGAGATAACATCTACTAATGTAAAAAGAAGCATGATGTTTGCATAGGACCTTAGTTTTCAGTTATCATTTGTCTTGAACACGCTGTTTCACGTGAGCTGGGAGCTGCAGACTCTGTGCTGTGCAGCCTTGCCACTGGGGGGGACCACACCACTGTAAAATGAACCTCCTTCAACCATCCAGCCTGTCTCCTGGAGGGAGGTGATGCCAGTTCCCTTTCTGGAGTGCTCTGTGCCCGAGCCCTGGTTGTAAAGAGCGTGTTGCACACAGAGCTGTACTGGTGCACTGTGAAGACAATTTTTTAGTGCTTTTCTTTAGTACCTTACTGGAGAAATTACTGAAAAAGGGGGCACTTTTTGCATGTTTTTGTGGTTTAATACTGAACCAGAAGTGATTAGCTGACTCTCCCTCTTCCCCCAGGCGTATCACTTAAAAATTGCGTGATGTGTGATGAGTTGGAGATTCTGAACAGGGAGCTTGAGAGGCTGTTGCAGAACAGCAGCGTGGGAGAAGGCACTTTAAACTCAGACTGTCTTCAGCCATCAGTGACCGACTCCCTGGATGTAATCACTGGTTCAGACAATGGAGCAAAATACATACTAGAGCAGGTATTGAATACCATGAGATACAGCACCAGGGTCTTAAAAATTAGCTCTATTGTCTGTTTTTTTTCTTCACTATTTTTTTTCTCCTCTTTTTGGAGCGGGAATAGCTGGCTGAGGGAGAGAATGTAGGTAATGTATGTAGTCACCTATAGAGAAGGTAGAGGGGAAGGAAATACTGATATGGATCCACCTATGTGTTCATCCTTTTTTTTTCCTAGTTCTGATTTGCCACATTCATGCAAACTTTGAGATTTCTCCTTCATGAAACGGTGCCCTGTTGAAAATTAGATTTAGGGAGGGGTTTGTCTTTTCCCCCACTTTTTTCCCCCCACTTTTGGGACAGTAACAGCACTGGGGAACACCAGAGGTGGCAGTTGCTCAGGAAGTTAAATGTGTGTCTAAACAGCAACGATGCTTGAAGAGTTGGGGACTTGAGAGCTTTGGAAATAATGATGTATTACTTAAAAAGACAAGTCAGGTGGTGTATTGGCATGTCAAGGATTATGCAGTCTGTTCTTAAATGTCTATGTCTCCCCATAGACATAGACAATGCTCCCCATAATGGAGCATTAACAGCTTTTACTCCTTTGAGAGAATAATGAGTGTTTTAGCTATTTCCTGTGCTTGCCAAAGCCTCTTGAATTGCGGAACGCTGACACACAGTCTGTGTCCAGTACTGGTCATTTGTCTTTCACTCAATAAGTCAGTTCAAAAGTGATGACTTCTGTCCCACCCACCTGGTCCTCCTTTTTCCTCCCAAATTATTTTCCAGTGTTCTCGTAGTTCGATAGACTGTTTTGGGTTAAATGTAGGTATTTCCTGCTGATTTTTAAGCTTAGGTGAGCTGGGAAGGAAGCAGTCAGTGCTGCAGTTCCATTGCCATTCTGCGTGTGAATTGGGACCCCCAGACAAAACAGTTACTCAGAGGCTTTAAATGCGATTTTGGAAATATTTTCTAAGGGTTAATCTGGGGGAAAATGTGTTGTTACTGACACAATCTTCTGTATTGCAAGCCTTATTAGTGAAAGGGACAGTGAGGAGGAGTATTCCTTAATTCTGAAGCTCAGTGATAACTTTTTATTATCCCACCTTGCGAAACCACCGAGTAGTCACTGGGATTTACGTCCTCAAAGCTGCAGATGTCTTCTGTGATGAAATTTAGTGGTACAAACTGGTAAAGCTCCCTTGCTATAAACTTGAGTTGAAGGAGTTTTAAAGCATTTCTGCACTTTCATTGCATGAGACCTGCTTTGACTCTGTAAATGCATTTAAATACTACAAGTGGAATAGACTTGTTGGTTAGTGTGTTACTGTTCTTGGAAGTCTTAATGGGGGTTGTAAATGAATAGAGAAGAGGTCAATCCTATTTTGTACTTAAAGGTCTGAACTGTTGGTGAGTGGTGCAGGTGGTATTGCTTTACTTGGACTTTTCTGGTTTCAGTGTGTCTTTCTGAAAACAAACTGTCAAAAAGGCAAAATTAACAGATTTTGCTTTTATAATATAATAGAGGCACAGCAATTCCAGATTTATTTAAACAAAAGTAAGGTAAGTTCATAACTATATCAGTGCCTATTTGTTCCTTATTTTTTTTTCTCTTTCTTTCCACCCAGGAGGCAGCAGGAGGAGGAGGAGGATTGGTGGTGTTTGATCCTGCTGACAACTCCCAGACTCAGTCCGGCACTTCTGAATCGGGGATTTCAGTACGTGCTGGAGGGATAACGCTGGATGACTCTGATCCTTTGCTGCCCTCCTCTGGAGAAACCATTCCAGCCTCTAATGCTCTGTCAGGTAAAGCATAGAGAGGACATTGAAGAGACTTCTTATTTCCTTACGTTTTATCTGGATTTTATATCTCAGAGTTTGGATTACCTCTGCCTGTAGCTTTTAACTTCATCTTCCAAGGTAAACAAAGGTGTAAACTTCATTTTGACTTGTTTCCTTCCTTCTGTTGCAGTCTTTTTCTAGTGTGATATAATTGTAGTATTGATTTTAATAACTTTTTTAAAGGTATAGTTAGTGATATTATTTTGGGGGGGGGAAACTTAATGGGATTTCATCTTGAATTACAGCCGCTTCAGCTTTTTTACCTGCATGGTACAGGCTTAAAATTCACTTTTTATTCTGGCTATAATGTTAAAAGTCATCAGTTACTATTTAAATTTGTTGTGGAATCTGCTGCTTTCTCTGCTACATTTGTAGTATCTCAAAAAGTCAGTGTTAACTTTTAACTGCCGGGATGTTTACATTTCCCCAGCACTGACAGTTGCATTTCTCTTTCAACACTCTTAAATGTACTAGAAGGAAGCAGAGGAGCCACTCTGTAGAGCGCTCGGGTTTGATAAGGCAGAACGTTAATGCAGCCCTTTCAGTGTGTGGAATGAGGTGTTTTATCACCAGTGTACACTGCAGGACTGGGAAAACCTTGCTGAGGGACACCTCTGCACCCTTGCAGCTGTAGTATGTACGGCTGGCAGAGACATCCTTGATCCTTTCAGCACGTACTGTTCTTTAAGAATTCTGTTCCTGTTCCCTTCTGGCTTCGCTGTGCGGTGCTTGGGTCAGGGACACGCATATAACTACAGCACAAACATCTCTGGGGGAGAACTGAAGGGGGTTTCTTGGTTTTAAGACACCATTTCTGTTTACCCAACTCATTGAGAGATACTACTGTGTGTCCTGGTTTCACACGAGTGATGTGTCTGCAGTGACCGCAAACCGTAATCCCTGCGTTGGCGAGACGTGCAGCTCATTTAAAGCATTGCACTCATGTGATACCAGCCCAAATGACTTGTTCATACCAGCTTATTCCTGAATTGCTCAAAATACAGTCTCAGTTTTCATGGTTATTGCTGTTACTTGCTTCTGTCTTCTCAAATAAGAGTCTCCTACTATGCTGGAAATGACTTTTTGAGGGGGGAAAAAAAGAGATACTGGTCTGAGGTGGGGTTTTTATGGTCATTCTGGTAGATCATACAGGCTGAAAACCTTTTTGTGAATAACTGTATCAAGGAGCCTTTCTCGAGTTTCATTGAATGCAGATTATTTTGTTAGATTTTTTTTTCTGGAGAGATGTTTGAGAAGGTTTTTATTTTGTTCTTTTCTGTATAATTTCTTCTTAGAGAGATAATGAAGGGAAAGTGTGTTAGTGCGTCTTACCTACTCGCCAGTGTTTCCAAAACAACTTAAATATAGTGCTTGAACCATTTAATAGACAAGATAGAGACCTGGTTTATTTCAATAAGGAAGACTGGGATATCTCTCTGGTTTTACATTTTGTTTAAAATCCAAACCCTCAATATTCTTGGATTAACGTTGTATTATCTAAGTGGCAGTAGCTCAGTAACTTAATGAGATTACATCAGAATATTTAGGCTATGAATACTTTTTGAATCTCAGTTTTGAACCTTGTGTTTCTTTTCAGCTTTTCAGGGTGTCCATACTATGGAACAGGCTGTGAATTCACAGTCAGTGCCATTAGAAACTGAATCTAATACTGACAACATGGAAAACAGTTCTCCTGGTAAGATTTCTTCCTTTTGAATTGTGCAGAAAATACATGGTTTTGTCCTTTGTGTGGATGTATGTGTAATTTTAACAACAGAAGAGTTTGTAGCAGCTGGATTATATATTGGCAGAGTGTTCAGTGACCAACTTAATGGCTACTGCTCTGGTATTACATTCACAAGAAAGTATTTTACGAACTGAGGTGGAAATACTTACATGCCTATGTTTATTATCACATAGAAAATACCGTGTTGGAAAAAAAAAACCCCAAACCTTATGAAAAAACATGCCCCTTCACCACCAGTTTAACAACTCTTCCCTTGTTCTTAGCGTCTGTTTTGGATGAGAAAGGTGAACAGAGCAATGAGGAGGAACAGAAGACTGTCAAGCCTACCAGTAAAGAGTTCAGGAAAACCTGGGGCTTTCGGAGGACCACGATTGCGAAGCGAGAAGGTGGGGGAGACATTGATGTGGACTCCAGTGACCAACAGCCACAACAGCAGCAGCAGAGCTTAAACCTCAGGCGCAGTGGACGGCAACCAAAGCGAACGGAAAGAGTGGAAGAATTTCTTACCACGGTGAGACGCCGAGGAAGGAGGAGTGTTCCTGCTGCTCTGGAAGATTCCGGTGAACCGGCATCCTGTCCGGCTACAGATGCCGAAACCGCTTCAGAGGACAGTGTTGAGAGCACTCCAGACATAAAACCTGCGACTCGGAGGATTGGCACCAGGAGTAGTAAGGATCAGAAAGGTTCTAAAAGTAGACGTGCCAAGGAAGACGAAGAAGAAGAAGAAGAGGAGGAGGAGGAGGAAGAGGAAGAGGAGGAAGGTGACACTTCTGATAGTGATAGTGATGGGTTGACACTAAAAGAACTACAGAATCGACTAAGGAAGAAACGTGTTGAAAAGAAACCTGTGCAGCTGACACTGAAGGACATACAGAACCACCTGAGAAAGATAAATGCGGTCCAAGGTCCTCCAGAACCAGGTGAAGTCCAGACTGAAAAACAAGATGAGACTGAGTTGCTGGTCAAACAAGAGCCTGAGACTGCAGACAGCACAGAGATCGCGAGCCAAGTGGTCGTGTCCGAGGAAGACACTGAAGATCTTCAGGTTCAGCAGGAGGCAAAGCCTGCCCTCGGTGCAAAAGGCATCACAGACGAAGAGCCCGAAGAACTACCCAAAAGCAAACCCGAGTCTGAGATTTACGACCCAAATGCCCTGTATTGTATTTGTCGCCAGCCCCACAACAACAGGTAGGGGAAGGTTTCAACTACAAACACCACACAGGTGATTGGAAGCTTTCTGTGATGGAAAGTTAAACCAAATACTAACTTCTAGTTTTTGAGTAGATAAATGAGCTGTTGGGTTGAAGTTTGGGGGGGGGAGTTTATAACAAATATTTAAAGAGGAGAGAAGCAAATGAGTGCAGAAATAAGCAGTGGGGCAGAACAATGCATGGGTGCTTTAGTGGGGTACTTAATTAAGATTTACTTGAAAGAGCTGTTGAGTGTTAATTGTCTTTTCGTCTGATGATCTTTAACCCTTGGTTGTTGTTTTCTTTCAGGTTTATGATCTGTTGTGATAGATGTGAGGAATGGTTTCATGGTGACTGTGTGGGTATTTCGGAGGCTCGAGGGCGATTGTTGGAGAGGAACGGCGAGGACTATATCTGTCCAAACTGCACCATCCTGCAGGGACAGGACGAGCCCGTTTCAGAAGCAGACCAGCAGGAAGCTAAATCAGGGCAATTAAATGTGGATGGCACAGAATTCACAAGCATAGGAACAATTGAACAAAAATCTGTTGAGGACCAAGGAATCAAGGGTAGGATTGAAAAAGCTGCAAATCCAAGTGGGAAGAAGAAACTAAAGATATTTCAGCCTGTAAGTACTTGAGCTGTTTCTTATTCTTTGTGTTTCACTGACTACATTGAGACAATGGCTTGCCCGTGTGGCTGTAAATCTGACTTGTTTTTTAAAGCTGAACATGAAGCTGAACAAACAGCTGAACGTTGCTCTTTAGTGGAAGTTTATCCATAGTTTTATCAATACAGGAACTGTGTGGGTTTATGTAGTGGGAGATGCAAAAGTTTCATGTAGATACAAGGAAATGCCACACTACATGCTTTCTGCTGTTCTGCCCTTTCTGAATACTGCTATGGAAGTCAAAGAACAAGGTGCTTTTTTTAATAGAAATACTAGGATTCTGTACTGGTTTATACTAGCATTTAAATGATCTTCAACAGTTTTGGACATTTTTAATGGCAGTGAAGCTTTGAACATGGACAAGTGTCTGTGTTGGAGTTAATTCCAGCTGTCCTTCCTCGACACTTCCAATTACTCCGGGAAGTTCTCATTTTTGTCCTGATGCTTCTTCAAGTAATTAGTACATGAAGAATTGTTTTGTACTGCCTGTTTTAAAACATGAACCTGCATTTTGAATTATTGCAAATCCTGGCATAAAATAGAAAAGAAAGTTAAATTTTGTACTAGCAAGAAGCTTTCTTAAGCTTCATGTACACAAGTGAGGAAACCCTCCTGCTACAGTGTCCCGCACTGCCTGAGCTGCTCTCCTGATGCCAACGTCCTGAGCGCTTTCCTTTCCTTCTTACTATGCCTTGAAGAGCATTTCTAGGGTATTGGCTGATAGAATGGGCCAGCTGTCCATATTTTTTTCTGTATGATTTTGTTCTTTCAAACGTAATCTTTAAACTTTGAAATCATCCCTAGAAGAAGTATTACAGTTTTGAGTCCAAGCATCTCTCTGCTCTGGGGGAACATTTCTGTTGCAGTATGTTTGTTACAAAACGTTTATGGAAGGTTTCTGTTGCAGTATGTTTGTTACAAAACCTTTATGGAACACCCCCCTCTTCTAGTCAATAGAAAGAGGAGAGTTTGCCATATCAGCAGAGCGAGCTTGAGGGATAGGTCAGACCAGTTGGTCCTTAGTACAGACATATTTACTGTTGTAAGATAAACATGCTGAAAACATTTTTGAGAAAAATACCAGTTTCTAATGCAGTTTCCAATACTTTTGTACACAAAAATGTTTTTGAGAGTCCAGCTCTGTTGGTGCTGGTCTGCATTTCACTGTTAGGATTAATTTAAGTTTGGTTTCTGAGTATCCCCAATTACTCTTGGACATTTGGATGCTAACGAGTTCCTTGAATGTCTTGGGCATCTGTCCTTGAGTGAAAGAAGAACGTAATTATCATTAACTCATTGCATCTTGCAGCAGAACTGCTTGTATTTCAGGTATATTTGGCATTTGGGAATGGAGTTGCTCTGCTTGTGTTTGCTGAGCGGTACCGTGTTCTGATGGCTGAGCAGTCAAGTCTGCCTTTCAGCCCGTGCTGCCCCTCAGACCCCACTCGAGATCCCTCTATGGCTTGTAAAAAGCACTACTCATGCTGTGGAATTCCCTGCCTGTTCTGGGCAAAAGCCATTGCTATTTCTTATGTTGATGTGCTGAAATCACTGTGTTGACAGCTCAGTCCCAGGTGAACGAATAGCTCTTTCTTGAACTTCAGTTTGGTGTGTACATGATGTACGTGTATTCTAAAGCATAAACTCAACTTAATGGGGAAATTCCCAAACCCAGGTTTTATCAGACTGAAGCAGATAAGACTTTTACTGACTTTTGACTGGGGAAAAATAAACCACACTATGCAAATATTTTATTAAACTGGAAATATTCTGCAAAAACTTACTTTTTATCATTCCAAATTGCAGTTTATTGATACGGGGGAGGCTGTCTAGAACTACACTAGTTCTGAGTGTTGGGTCAGTTGTATAACGTTTTTAGGAGTAATCTAGAAGGGGGAGACTAAGGGTGTAATACCCAGAGGTGAAACTTTGGAGTCTACAGAGCTTTCAAATATTCCTAGGCTTTGGCCTAATGTAGTCTGTTTTCAGGGAATTTGCTGTTTTCTAAATCATGCCATGAAGAGGAGGAGCATGGTATGGAACACATCAGTGTAAATGGGGAGTAATGGGGAAGTAGAGGAAAATAGAGATTGCAAATGTCAATGTGTAAGAAGTATCAGGCTACAGCGAAGTTACCTGAGAGAATGATTGTGTTGATGCAAGTTGAAGACTTCTAAAATCAGAACTGGGGGAACTCTAGAGCAAGAATTAGCTGTACCCCGTAGCAGGTGAGTGCTTCCCTCTGCCCGTGTGCAGGGCTGAGGACGGCCGCTGATGGGGATAGTGGTATAGACCTGAAATGGTTTAGAAACCTTGCTATGGAGAAGCCAGTTCTGCATGATTAAGGAGGTTTCTCACGTGATGTAGAGGATCAGAAAAGAACATTTGTGTCCTTAGGGATCTGAAAATGTAGGAAACCAACCTCCCTTAGCTCACTGCCAGCAGACCAACCACGTGAGGACACACCACCTTCTGAAAACAGCGTGATGTGAGAGTGCAATTCTGACACTCGTGGGGGGGTTTCTGTTACATCATAAATCAGAATTGCTTTCCTGCTGGCAGTTGTGCAGGTCACAGTCCTAGCTGTGGTCTGCACATGTGATAGTATGAGCATTTCTTCATGTTCTTCTGTTCCCTCTGAAGTTTGAACCCACTCCATTTCAATCCCCAGGTGATGGAAGCTCCCGGTGCATCCAGGTGCATCGGTCCCGGCTGTTTTAGCCTGGCCCAGCCCGATTCCGTGTACTGCAGCAGCGAATGCATTCTCAAACACGCTGCAGCCACCATGAAGATTTTAAGTTCTGGCAAAGATGCAAAACCAAAACCTAAAGAGAAGGTCAAACCAAAATCTGAAAAACCTGGCGTGCCAAAGTCTCAGCTGCAGGTATGGAAATGTTGGAGATCCAAACCAGTGTGGCTTCTGTCTCTGCTCTCCTTCCTGAGACAGGCATAACTGCCACGTCCTGCATTGAAGAGAAGCTGGGTTTTTTTTTAGTCTCTTGCCTTTTTCTGTGGTAAAAGCACTGTTAAAAAAAAAATCTTATTAAAATCTCAATAATAATCCCTAGATAGAGTTTCTGGAGAGCCCCTTCTAAGCTTACTAGGAGCTTCTAAGCCCTTCTAGGAGCTTACTACAAAAGAAACGTGTGTGTGTGCATGTAACATCTGCTTGTCTGTAAAAATAACATGTTACAATTTATTAGTAATTGAGCTTCTTTTAATCATACAGGTCAGTGTTAAGCCTCTTTCAAACCAAAAGAGACAACTTCCTGAGAAAAGAGAGCTGAACGTCAAGAAGACCCTTGTGACAACGGCCAAGACGGAGCCGAACGCTCAGCCTGTCGCTAAAGAGCCAGCAGCAGAAAACCCCACGCCGTCCTGGGCCAGCGATCATAATTACAATGCTGTAAAGCCTGAAAGGACTGCTGCCATTTCATCCTCACTGTTGTTCAAATGTATGTATGGCATAGGGATATTCCTGAATAACCATTTACCTTTTCTTTGAGTTACCCACCCGTTCTTGGCTCTGCAACACTTAGGGAGTTTAGGATTTTTATTCTTTATTTATTTATTTTTTTTCTTAATGTGGCACCAAGCTACTTCTCTTCACCCTCAAAGGTTTGCACAGAGATAACCACAAATGGGAGACACTTTTAGGAGTTTCATTTGTATCACATGACAGTTGTATGATTAAGAGCCTGTCAATCTACCAGCTGGTTTCTGGATGGAAGCTATTGTGATTAAGCTTTTAATCTTTCCCGTAAAGACAATAATGGTTTCTAATCTAGAAAGGGTAAGTATCCATACATTTGTGTCCAGTTTTACAGAAGGGTTGTGCAGTGTGCACCGTGAATCAACAGTTGACTGTACTAATTGGCGTTGTATTTTTGTAATCTGGAGTCGGCACCTTTCTCTCAGCTCTTGCATTTTCAGTGCTAGTGCCGAGAGTGAAACCTTCCACGTGGTATCAATGGTACTTTACACTGCTGCACCAACTTCCTCCTGCTGCTTTTCTTCCTCACATGAAATAATTTAAGGACCATTCTTTACTTTTTAAGTTTGGGGGGAGGGGAGGCAGTATGGTTTTTTTTTTCCTTTCCTTTTTTTTCCCTTTATATACTCATACTTCACACATGACCCACACGCACCAGGACGCCTCTGAAGGGGATATTAGGCAGAGATATTGCCTTGCGTATTTTTGCAGGTTTTTGAATTAGCATCCTTGTAACTCATAAAAAGGTAAGTAATTACTGCTTTGTAGCCTCACAAGTCTTTCTGCTAATGACAAATGGCCTTCTTTTTTTTTAATGAACTCCAGCTGAGTACTTTTACAATGCCCTGGTGGAACTGCAGCTGAAATCTTACATTTCACATTGACAAAACACATGACCCGGTGTCTAATGTTTACTTGCTTGAAGATGAATGAATTCAGGAATGCAGTTCTCACAGCTTTCCTAACCATGCTTTAGCCAATTTTACATTTGATTTTCAGAAACAAACCCCATCATTAAACACAGCACATGCAAAGTATCTGATAAGTTTATAAATTACCTTTAAGATGAGGTTTTTTAGATGAAACTTTTAGACACTGAGAGAACATCAGCTACCCCAAACTGCTGGGTTTTATTATAGCACAGAGTAGCCTTACTAGGCATATTTTATTTGTATTTACTCAGTCAGATGTTTTTAGTGGTTCAAATTTTTCCTTCCATCTCTTGTTACTTGGGCCCTGTGCCTCTTTTATAGTGAATACAAGAGTTCTGTTAAAAGTGCAATATTTTTTTAAAGCTTCTTCTAAAGAAACTAGCTGTTTTGCCAGAAATAGTGCTGTTTAAAACAACTAAAATTAGGAGAGATGTAAATGAAACTATGAGGGCTTATTTTACATGCCAAATTTTTATGACACTGTCTCAATATAATTTTAAGTATCCATATAACTGTATCACTTAATGTTCTTATTGCTACATTTTTTTTTCCCCTTAGAAGACAGGAATTACAAGTCTGGGCTTTTTTCAAGGGGGGGTTTATTTTAAGTTTAACCACACTGGGGGTTATACAGGTTTAACAAACTCCAGTAGAAAGTTGGGTTCCTTATAGCTAAATTCTTAAATTGGTTCAAAAATGTGTGTATGTACCAGACTTGAGTAACAAATAGAAACCAACCTAGCCTCTTTGATGAAGAAACTCTCATTATCAAATGCAAGGAAAAACTTCAGATTGCTCTGATGAAGGTAAGTTTTACTAACCTGTGGGGTCTCTGTGCTGTTACTAAATTCCCAGGTAAAATGTTTTCTGTATTTGGGAAAAAAATGTGTCCTGCTTTTCCTTGGAGGGGTTTGAGCTGTGTAATCATCCTGAGAAGCCACTGTTGCCTCATCCTTAAGAACATTCTCCAAGGTGTTACTTAACCAATCTTCTATGCTCCTCAAAGCAGACGTTAGAGCCTTACAGGAATTGGTGAGAGTCATCTCACCTCGGTTATCTTAACAATTAGAACTCTTCAAGTCTGAGCCTGTCAAGAAAAAACCCCTTGAGTGGACAAAACATACTCTGCTTTAGACATTAATCTGGGAACAAAGTGACTCACCCTGAACAGCGATCATGAAAGACGTGTAACTGACTAGTTTGGACACCTGGGTGTCTGTCAGGCACCTCTAGGGGAGGGTAAGGACAGGATTCTCCGATGTTCCTTGTCTCAGAGTGCTGCCTGCGTTCTCCCAGAGCTTCAAGCCGTGTCCTGCAGACCCTTACTTGTCACCTCAGTGCACGAGGCCCTGGAGGAATTCAGGAAACCTAATGTGATTAGCAGAATTATCCTCTAATACTCTTCCCATCAGTCAGTGTGTTGTACCTCAGACGTGGATTTACTTTATACCTTTACTCTGTACTTGTCAGGTGCAGGATTTGGGGGTTGCTGCATATGACAGTAGTTTTATTAAGTAATAGGAAGACAGGGGCTGCTCTTGCAGAGGTGCTGGGTCGTGGGGACGTACAGTGCTCTCGCATCTCAGCTCTGCCACCAAACCCCCTTTTCTCCTCCCAGCCCGTTTCACACCTAGAAAAAAACGCCCCAAAACGAGGCTATTTGGTGCTAGTAGTATGCATTCATATAGAGCAGCAATTTCTTTCTCTCTGTTACCCATTAGTTTGTGTTTCTTCACCTCCAAATTTTCTTCTGTAGCTTTTTTGGGGATGAATTAGGGCTGTATTGGAAGCGACTTTGTACACCAAATTAATGACACTCTCTAACATCTTGGTGTTCCCAGTGAAAATAATCTTATTTAGTGCTTTAATAACTGGAGTGGGAAACGCCTCGACCTTGCTTTGATCAGTGAATATGAAGTACAAGTACTTTTAAAAGCTGCAGTCAGTATTTGAACTGCACACAGGAGGAGGGTAGGTGCGTGTCACGTTTCCTCTGAGGGGTTGCTTTTCATTTTGGTAGGAAAATTGGTACTGAGACTTTTTTAATATGCAGTGTTCAACTTTCTATAGAATTTCAAAAGCCATCCTAGCTTCCAAATTGATGCAAGGATATGGATGATTGAGATTCAGGAACTTTGTTCAGAGATTCAGGTTGGGATAGAAATCCAGAACTTGTCCTGGGAGCCAGTGCCAATTACCAATATTTAAGTCATATCAAAGGAGACGTAAAATTCACCACAAAAGCAAACCAGACTCTTGTTTATCTCATGAGGTCACGTAGGTGTTTGTGGGGAAGCACCACCATAAGGATAAATAGTACAAGTTTTTAGCTGGTTCTAGTATTTCATAGAAGTTGTTAATGAGCAAGGGAGGTGTAATTTGAAGGGGAGGAGTTTCATTAGAAAAGCACAAGGGTTGTGGTACCTCTCCTGCTTTCCAGCAGTGAATTATGGAGAGACAACGCTGCCACCTCCCGGAATTGGGAGCCCGGGTTTGTAGAGCCCTGGCTCTGGTGACACAAACTTCCCTTTATTGTCCCCATTCGGTTTTCTTCAGTTCTTCTGCAGCTGAACTTTTCTGCACCCGAGAGCCGCTCACAGAGCAAACAGTGTTGGCTTGTATTGACCCCAGACACAAAGGGCATTTGGACTGCTTTGTTCCTCTAAAAAATAAGGGGAATTGGTGACGGGAGTGCAGCAATACTGGGAGCCCGTCCTCAGAGCCTGGACGTGTGAACCAAACTGCTTAGACTAGAGCATACAGAATTACCCACTGCTTTTTCTTTGCCTGCTAACAGTCCAAAGGCAGGAAAGAAAGAAAAAACATACCACTGTAAAGAGAGCAGGGGGTAAAACAGCAGTGCACAAGACAGAGGAGCTCAGGCTGGGGAGGTAAAAGCGATGTGGGAAGCTGTTAAGTACCATTGTGAGAAGTACAGCCTTGTCTGCACACAGACTGGGACCAGTTTGGTGCTTCTCTTCAGGCTAAACTGGACCAGGTTAAGGTGTCACTCTTCCCTCGAGTGCGGTGGCTGTGGATATAGTCCTGCTGCTGTAGGTTAGCTATTAAAACATACTTGATGTAAGCTGGGGAGCTGCTCTTTAGTGGTGAGGATGTTTGTCTGCGAGGACGGGTTGGTGTTCAACTCGATGCCCGTTTGTTTTGGTGCAAGAGCTTCCCCACAGGAGAAACCACCTCGTGCCCAGCTCCCTGCGGTTGTAACCAAACTACTTCTGGCATCGGGACCAACTCCTTGAAAGCAAAAGGATCTTTGCTTAATGCTGTGTTCTGCCACGTAGAGCCCTACTAAGATGCAATAAGAATTGAGTAGTACCAAGGGAATAAAAAGAATTATTTCTCTGTTGCTGGCAGCCTTCTGGGACCTGTGGCTGCTGTGTGTGTAGGTCCAGCCTTGTCCTTTTGCAACTCGAGTTTTCAGACAGGCTCATGCCAACCAAATAATAACCAGAGCCTCTAAAAGGAGTCTGCCGGAACTTTTTGGCAGAGAAATCAATCTTGGAGATCTGGCCTTGGGAAGATGATAGTCCCGGGGTGGCTGGTGTAAGGCTCCAGCGCTGACCTCCCATCATGAGGCTGGGCAGGGGCTGTGCTGGCCAGGGACTATGGGGACCAGCCCCCCTGGCAGTGGCGTGAGCCAGACCAGTGGTGGCTGCTGACACCAGCATCCCCTGGGACCCGGCTGGTTACAAGGAGCAGTGGGATCCTTGGGGAGCTGTTACTATCTCCTGCCTGTGAACTGCCGGAGCCCCCCTTCTCTGCTCTACAAGGTATGTCACGTCTCTGCTGTGGCTCTCGGCCATGTGAAGGGTTTGCTGTGTCCCTTACGTTAGGAAGGCTGGTCCCTGCTGCTGGTGGAGCTCCTGTTTTGCCTTTCCAGCACCCGGCAGGCGCTGGCACCCCAGAGAGGTGGTGTTCTTGCCATGATGGGTGGCTTCAGTATAAGGAGCCGTTGCTGAGGGGAGAGCCCGGGGGTCAGGCATCTGGTGTGATTTGCAGATGTGCTGTGGATTTGAGGGTGGTTTATGTCTTGTCATCAACGCTGAAAGTGATGAAAGTTTGATTAAAAAAAACCAACCAAACCTCAAACCAACTCACCACCCTTTATTGCTGGTTTTTTGCTTTCTTTTACTCATGCTGCTTTAGTTCTTTGAACTTGTGCACTTGACTGCGTAGCCAGTGACTCTGCCAGTCAGAGCTCTTCCTCTGCCAGTCCCCAAATAAAAAGGGTGGTTTTGAGGTGATCTCTTGCGCTTTGGAGTCAAGTTTTGCTGCTGGTCTCGGTGCTGGTGATTCGCTGCATCTGATCTGTTCTGAACTTGGACCCCGAACCTGTGTTGCTGCACGGAGTGATGAGACCCAGCCATAAACCCTCTGGAAAAATAAGGAGCCCTTTTTCTTTTGCAGCAGATAGTGCCTGTTTGTCACCTGGGAGCAGAGTAGTTGGGAAGGTGAAGAGAAGGTCAGAGAAACCACTGTAATTTCGTGTAGATTAAAACAAAGCTTTTGAGTGTCTAAGCCACAGATTTGTCTGAGCTTGGATGCCAGCAAATGGCCATCACAGGAAGGCCCTTGTCCTTTTCCTCAATTTCCTCAAGTTTCCTCAATTTACTTTAAAGCCAGGTTTAGTTTCTTTGTGTGCCCAGGGGGAAAGGCCTGGCACACTCACCGTGCTGCAGGCTGGAGCTGAGGGTGGGCTTTACAGGAAACCAAACTGCTATAAGGTTAGATTCGCTCTAGAAAGCATTAGGAGGCAGGATTTTCCGTAGGCAGGAAACAGAGATAACTAACACTGAGCCCCACTTACCAGTAGCTCAAGGCTTGTGGATTACGTAGAACTCATGCTAAGCTGTCTTTGAGGGAAACAGAGCAAAAGCCGAGGAGCAGCAGGTTTCAGGAGAGCAGCAGTTGAAGGACCCTGGACGTGAAGCTGTTCCAGACTGCACCTTCACAGCCCCGGGCACTGAGCACTCGGTGCCACCAGAGGGTGCTTCAGTGGCACCTGAGGGGACACGGCTCCTCCTGGAGAAGGTTGTGAGGCTGTTGAGATGTCAGGCGTTGGTCCCGGCGGGGTGACTCTGGAGGGACGGCTGGGAACGGGTAAGTAACCCCCCCCCCGTTGTAGAGGGCTTGCAAAGGGACACCTCAAGCACCGCCTCGCCCCTGCGTCCTGTTAGCTCAGGTCAATAGTGCCTCACGAGGTTTCACCTCAGAAGAACCTCCCTCCCGGATGACAGGATCAGCTGCTGCCGTGGGGTGGAGGTGGAGGGGGTGGTTGAGATTCTCTGGTGACGTTCCTTTTCTCAGAAGTGGTGCAGGAAGGGCTTGTGCTGCAGCCGCATCGGACGAGTCCGTTCAGGATGTGGTGGGGCCCAGTGGCAGAGGGGCACCTGTTGGAACAACATCGGTTTTGAACTGGAGAAAATCTCGCCCGTCCTCTCTTTCAACAGTTTTACAAAGGGGAGAAGGCAGTACTGGCAAATAGCAGGGGGAGGAAGAGAGAGTTCATCTTCTCTGAGCCCAGAGAGCGTCCTTGTCCCCTGTGCCATGTCCCGCACAGATAGGGCGGCTGTGGAGCACGGGAAGGGACAGGCCAGAACCTGCAGTGGGTGAGGAGGAGCCATGGGACCTTCCCAGGACAACTCCAGGGGCTGGGCTTTCAGTGAGGCTTAGAGTAACAGCTGGGATTTTGGTGAATTCCTAAATCCCTGTTTCTGGCCGGTTGTTTCACACTGGCATTCCGGTGGGACGTTGAGGCCGTTGGAAAGGCCGGTGCCGGTGCCTTTTGGGAGATTAACTCCTCTCAAAATAGAGAATTGCTGGGCTCTGGCCAGGCTGCTGCAGGCTGCCTTCTGACAGGGACTTCTAACAACTGCAAAGCTGCACCAGTGCCAATTGTCCTCCCTTTAACTTGAAACCGGCCGCCTTTTGAAAAGGGCATGAAAAGATAATCCATTTGGGTGTCGTAAATGATCCACTTTAAAAAGGTGGATCACCAGTAGCTCGACTCCTCTTGGCTTTTACTATTTGTGTTCTGGAATTGTTATTTTTTTAAACAGAAAAACATTAGCTGCCAGCTTTCCCACAGTCGGTGCCCCGCAAACACGGGTGCTGTTCACACGCTTGAAAGTTTGGGGTTTGGGGGGGGTTGTTGGTTTTGTTGGTTTGGTCTTTTCTTGTTTTAACCTCTCCATTTTAGCGACGAAGGAGCAGGAAAAGTGTCTGTAGACCCAGATGTGCTTCAGCCACCCCCACCCCCACCAAGCACTGGGGGTTGGAGAAGGCTCAGCGACGTCGGGCTGCCCACGTCCTGCTGCTCCCCTGGGGACAACTGCGGCTGGACAAGAGGACGCAGCCATCGGCCGGTGCTCCACAAGACACCTCCCCGAGGAGTTGTATCCAGGCGGGGGGGGAGTGGGATTAGTGTAGATGGGAGAGGTTGCAGGGAAACGGTACTCATTACCGTGAGCATCAGAGGCGATGGTTCTTAGTACTGCTACAAATAACTGCCTCCTGCCAAATTCCCAATTCTCCAGGGAAGCTGCTCGTAATTAGTACTACGTAACGAACCATCCGCTTGCGTGGCTGCGAGACGGTTTTTGCTGAGGTCTTGGGAGTGTTCTGTGGTAGTGGCTGTGATGCTTTTTTTGGTCTTGTTTTGTTTTTTAATGAAAATATTTTTAAAAAAGCCCACCTGAGCCTTTACAGGCTCATACAAAACAGGCTCTTGAAGCGTGACTGCCTGGGGTTTACCTACAGCAGCGTCAGAGCTTTCAGCCTCAACTAGAGCAAGAAATGGAAGCTCCTTAGAGTGTGATTTGGGTAACTTGGAAAGTATACCCACAAAAGGATAGTGCCTTTCTTCAGGTGTTTAAAAGTTGGGAAATCCTAGATAGCATCTGCAGCAAAGTAACAAAATAACCCGTCTCAGAAGTAGAAATAGCCAGGAGGGGGGTGTATTTTCGACGTGGTTTTGTAGAGGCTGTTGCAGATACAGTTGGGTGGAGAGAGGGAAGGGGGGAAGAAGCAGCCTAGGGTGCTCTGCAGAGATACCCTGGAGGGGTCAGAGGAAGAGCAGTGTTCCCTTTGGATAATTTCTGTGGTGGTGATGCAAAACAGCCCCCCAGTGCAGGAGGGGGATGATGGTACCAGTGTGTCCCCCAGACCCTTCGTGCAGAATGAGGCAGCGCTGCGCTCCGCAAACCGCTCTTAAATCGGGCCTCAACCACCACGTGCCGAGGCTGGAAGGCGTCTGTCGAGCTGCCCCCCAAGTTGGAGGCTGCGGGACCATCCGGCTTTCGACGGGCTCCTCTGCCACGGCGGCAGTTCTCTCCTCCACCTCTCTCTCGGAAGTTTTGCTCTTGGCTGCAAGCTAATATTTGGCTTAGGTGTGGGGGGTGTGTGTGTGTGTATGTCTGTATCTGTCGACATCTGCTGAGAGAGATTCTCGTGCTGTCTGTAGCGAACGTACCGGAGAAATGCTATTTCTTTAGCCCTGCAAGGAATGCGCTTCTGTCTGCCCGAGGATTCGTGGGGTTTCACTCTGGAAACGAGCTGATCCACTAGCTCCGTCCGTAACCTCCATCTTTCCAGCCCCTTCCTCTCCCCTGTCAGTGGGAGTCCTGGTGCCGTCCTACGAGGTGCTGCTCAGGACACGGGGGGGGGACTTAATGCCTTGTTTTCAATAGCGTTTCCCACATCCAGCCAAGAGAGGCACACACCTTCTGTGCTCAGACTTGCCGATGGAAGAACCTCTGCGGGCCTTCTCCTGGCACTGGCCGGGCTGCGGTGAAGCTCCCTGGAATTCTCTCAGGCTGATGTTCAGGAGTGGTCTCTTAACCTTCCCTTTTAAGAGCGTTTATTGTAGGTAACGCTGGAGCGACTGGGGAAAAGGAGCGGCGATGGGTCACAGTAAAATAGTGCAGCGGCCCCTATAGATAGTAGGCCTTGGCTTGAGTCTTCTCCTCAAGTTCTTCATGGACTGCAGGGCTCAAGGGGTTTGAAGCTGGTGCTCTGGGAGAATACCTGCTCCCCCAGAGCTCCTGTCTGGTGCTCTGGGAGAATACCTGCTCCCCCAGAGCTCCTGTCAGTTTGCTGAGCTGCTGCGGCATCTGAGGAGCTCAGTTCCACCTGTGTGGCCGTACAGCTCTCTGAAGCTCTTCCAAACACCCCCTTGCCCTGGTATGAGCCTCAGGGTGTGCTCCTGCAGCAGCCAGGTCCTGGAAGAGTGAGCTGCCAGCAGAGGAGCCAGCCCTGCTCCTTCCTCGGCCCTGAACCACCCCCAGGGGCTCCTCGGCCTCGGATCCAAGACCCCTGGGGGGACACAGCGAGTTGGTTCAGCTGGATGGCGTGGTGCAATACTAAGCTCAGCAAAACCCAACACCTGATGGGACAACAGTAAAACTCCTGGTTTCTCATACCCAAAACTGGGAATAATATTTTTTAAAATAGTTTAGTCAGGTTCACCTACAGCCATGGCAGGTTATTTGCATGTGTAGGGTTTAAGTAGTCTGGATTCTTTGTCAGACTATGCACATGATTTGACAGTGTCCTTCAAGTACAGGGAGGTTCCTGTAGGTCTGTAACAGTGGGTGGTGGATGTTCTGAAGGACCAAATTAGCACATACAAAATCCGTGCCATCAGCTTCTCAACTGTAGAATCATAGAATGGTTGGAGTTGGGAGGGACCTTAAAGATCACGGAGTTCCAACCCCCTGCCCTGGGCAGGGACACCTCCCACCAGAGCAGGTTCATACCTACTTCTAGGTAGAGGGTTTAATGGGTGCAAAGTAGTGTTGTAGTTTGAAACTTTAACTTGTCATTGAGCTTATGAGCTATTTGCACATTTTCTATTAACTGGAGAGCACAGGATTACATCCCTCACGCTGGAAACCTAACTAGTCCTGATGCCACCCTGCAGAGTAAAGGATGCTTCTGCATCTTCTCAGACACTTGTGCTGCCCTTCAACCCTGAGAACATCAGGCTCCCTTTGTACTAGTACCTTTTGGGTGGTTATTTTCCAGGTACATAACTCTGCTAGGGTGCAGCTGCCTGTGACACCCGGGTTTGTGTGGTCCTGGGACACGAGGTCTGGTTGACCCTCACCGTCGTGGTTGTGCTTTCTGTAATTTTTGGCCCTGTGGTTCTTGTAGAGCGATCAGAACCAGTCACTGCAATGGGAGCAGAGAGCAGATTCAGGACAACGTTAGAATTTCACTTTTTCTACTTGTATAAACCAAAAGAACCAGATGTCTGTTCACTGAGGAGGGGGTTTTACTGCCCTCTGTTTGAAACCTGGTTTGTGCCAAAAATCCTGCCCTTCCATGAGCCCCAGAAACCCGCCTCTGCCCTGCCCACCTCGACTGTCTGCAGAAGAGCCAACAAACTGGGGAGAAGAGCAAAGAGAAGTGGAAGCAGAGTCATTCCCACAGTGTTACCAGTGCACGTGTTTTGGATGTTCGCCTTTATGCAAGACTAGGAACTCAAAAGTTTAGTTTGGCTTTTCACCTACCATTAAGCTCCCAGTTTGACCAGACCAAAGCTGTCAGCCCTAGTTCCCGCTTCCCTCCCGGGGCTGACAGCAGTAGTGGGGTGAGGACAGAAGGAGGGGAGGTTGTGGGTCCCGTGGGAGTCAGTCCATCCCTGACTCAAGCTCTTGGTGGTAACCAAGGGCAGGCTCAGGGGAAAACTGGCAGTAATGTTGGGGGACTAATTTTAATCTATTTTATAGCAAAGTCCTCACACTCTTGAATTTTTTAATGCATTTTGGCAGCTGTTCCGTTGTATGCTTCAAAGCTCGGTCTCACAGAAAAGTTCCTCAAGGTGTCCACTTGGAAAACACTTCTAGGAAAAAGAAATGTGGATAAATAGATGGTGTTTCTGGATCTTGTGGGTTCTTGTGTTCCAGCAGGAGCTCAGCACGCCCCCCTCGCTTCTCCTCATGGAGGTCCGAGTCCAGCCTTGTTTCTTTGTTCATCTCAACCACTGGTTTCTGTGCTGGTGGTGAAACCACGGCAGTAAGAGCCTGTTGAGAGAAACCAGGGTTAGAAGCATCTTCTGGAAGCGTGTGCTGTGTTCAGGGGCTACCTGAGCTTTAAGCCTGGAGAAAGGTTGCAAGGCCTTTTCTTCCTGGAACGAGGGAGGAATCACACCACCCTCCTTGAGGGGAGTTTCCATGGAGAGCCTGGGCTGGGCTGTGGGCTTTCTTGAATGGACTTCAGGAGCTTTGTACCCTTCTGTCCATCTCATGTAGACAAGTTAGACCTTTCCTAGGAATTTCTGCTCCCCTTACAGCTGATGTGGAAGGGGAAGAAGGGACTGTTTGGGCCTTGGTAAAATTAAAGGAGGTCAAATTCCTGGCTGTCTCCCAGGAAGTGCCCTTTTGCATCTATGACTTCTGGGCTAATTCATCTCCAAACCCTCTCTGCCTAAGAACATCAGATTGAAAATGAACTGGTGAACTGGTCAGTGGTGACTTGTGGGTTTGTGAGAGGAAACAAAGGCTTTTTGGGGGAGAAAGCTTGGCTTTTCTAATCACAACTATTGTATTTCGGGAGTTGTTCTTTGGTAGTTGCCATCAGAACTTGGCCTTGTTTGTGCTGTGGGGGTGAACGGGCCAGTGTGAGCCCACTGGGACCTTGCTGTCTGGTAAATGGTGGGGGGTTACTGGGGCGCACCGATGATTTGGCTGGTTTTGCTGTGATGAATTGTTCCTGTTGGTGCCGAAGATGGACAGATGAAATACTCTGTTAACGTTAGGAAAAAAACCAGCTGAAATGGAATAGCTCAAGCAGTCTGAGTGGTGGGTGTTAGATGGGCACAGCCCAAGCAGCAATATTAACATTTAATTACTCTATAAATCTCTAATTTAACTAGGAAAATCTGACAATAGTTTATGGTGGTGTCATCAGTGTGATATTAATGCTCACAACCAAGTACAGGGGTGAAATCTTTTAAGCAACTTCCGTGCTCCCTAACTTGTCTGCCTTTGTTTTTTCAAATAAGAAGTCTGGGGGAAAGGACCTTCAGTAACACCAAACCTGGGGTTGTGTGGCAGTTCCAAATGCTCAGGCAGGCTCTGTAAGTTGCTGTGAGATGCAACTGAAATGCACCATGTGGGTTGTGTTGCATTTTTCTCCTTTAATGTGTGAAAGTTTGGGTTTCTGAAGCTTGCCCTGCTCAGGAGCCTTTGAGGGTGGTGCCTTTTTCTTATTTTTTTTCCCCTCTTTGATTTTCTTACTTAAACTGTAAATAAAATTTGCAACTTTTTAGAGCCCAAACGGAACTCTCTGAAACTCTTCAGTCGGCCTCTGAGACAGAGCACTGTCTGAAGGATCAAAGACAAATCTCTTCACAAAAATCATGTCAACCTCCACCTGGTTTTAAAACTGCTCTTAGAAAGGGTAGTGAAAGTGAACAGCTTAAATCACCTACTGGATAGTTACTCTCTGGAGATGTAATTTGATGGACTTGTCTTTATAGATTGGTAACTGCTCTTCATGAATAAGAAGTTATAAAGTTAAGCCTTTAATATTGTGTTTTCTTCTTTGTTTTACCAGCTCAAAGGGAAGAGAAAAAGCACGAAGATAGAGCAGAACCTCCGTCGGCGTCGAAGAAAGTTGTTGCATCTCTCATGGAGAAACAGATGTCTGCTCTCACTAAAGCTCTTCCTTCAAAGAAGGCCCCGTCCTTCTCTGGCGCCTCACTAACTAAGCAACCGCTTAAACCTTCTGCGGGGAGTTTCAAAGGTGTCATTCCCAAGAAACCTTGGCCTTCACCAGGCAGCGTTCCTTCACCAGGCAGCGTTCCTTCACCAGGCAGCGTTCCTTCATCAGGCAGCGTTCCTTCCAAGCAGTCGTCTCTCCCTCATGGCCCTTCGGTTGCCAAAAAACCAGCTCCATCTTCCAGTCTGGCTGGAGGACTCAAAAAGCCTTCGCTGTCTTCCGTTTCTAGCGCCTCGGGAAGTGGTCAAGCCAAGGCACCGGCTGGTCCTGTCCAGTCACAGCCCAACTCTCAGATTCGGCAGAACATTCGACGGTCCCTCAAAGAAATTTTGTGGAAGAGGTGGGAATTCAAAGCGCTTATTTTGTGTAGGAAGCTGGCAGCTGGATAAATACTTAGCCTGCAGAGTTTTGTTTCCTTGATAAAGGGTATCGAGGGGACTACGTTTATACTACAAATCCTTCTAATTGGCACTTTAGGTTTATATTTAAAAATTAACATCCTGATATACAGTAATTTTGCATGTGAACAAGCCTTTTCAAACCCAAACCACCTCACTATTCCCTTTGTACTGAGGAAGTTGCAGTTGGAGAATTAAATTGCAGCGTGGAAGCTTTTAGAGGAGGTGCTCTGAAGTTGTGAAACGTGGTGGTGGCAGCGTTTGGAGATACAGAGGGTGTAGGAACACGCTATAGGAAATGCCAGTGTGAAAAGTTAAAGGCTTAGTAGAGATTCCCTCCCCTCCCAGTGTAACAGACAACAGCAACACACCCTGGCCAGAGCTCAATGTGTCCCTTGGGAAAGACAACCCAACCCAAACCCCAGATTAACAGAAGCAGGTTGTCTCACAGGCTCTCAAGCTAACGCCAGCCATCTGGACGGACTACGGAGCACTGTGTTTTGGTGTTGTCTCTGGAAGTGCTGTTCACGGTGGGAAATTCAGGATTAAAACTCCAGCACTCGGGTTCCTTGTGTCCTTCGGGGCAGAGAAGCTCTGGGTTCAGAGCAGGAGTGGGTGTAAAGGCCGATGGCCGCTCACAAGGGCTGTCTGTGGCCACCACTGCCAGGTTGCCGTAGCTCAGCTCAAGGTGCCGAGATAGCCTTTGGCTCTGAGGGGTCAGGGAAAGGAGCCTCGAGCCCCCACTGGGTGAGGAGGAGCCCAGGTCAGCCCCTTCCTGCAGAAAGTGAGTGTTTATGAATGCTGCCTGCAGGTGGATGCCTAACACAAACACACGTGCCCTTTCTTGTTTTGAACAGAGTCAATGATAGCGATGACCTGGTCATGACAGAGAGCGAAGTGGGGAGAGTAGCACTCAACATCGAAAAGGAGATGTTTAATTTGTTTCAAGTTACAGACAACAGATACAAGAGCAAATACCGTAGCATCATGTTCAATCTCAAGGACCCCAAAAACCAGGTTTGGAATTTCCTTAAGCACTAAACACAGACTGAAATATACCTTGGGGTTTTAATGACACGTCACAGTCTGTCCTTGAGATTAAGAGTTTTAAGATGGAGACTTATGAATTATACTATAAATAAATATTGCAAAGCCATTCAAGTCTTTTAAAAAACAGTTTTATCCAGGAGTTTAGTCTCTCTGGTTGTGTGTATCTACAACATCTGGGTGTGGGATATTTATTTACAGAATGGCGTTCTTAAAATAAATCCAGTCATTTCTCCTCTGGTGACCTGTAATGTCAGGTCATGTTCATGTGTGATGTGTGTTGGGTGCTACCTGTGTAGATGATCATATTTATGCTTTAAAAGGGGGGGAAAAAAATAGATGCTGGTGCAGACAAAAATATCTACTGAAGAACACTTGGAACTACTATATTTTTACTTTCTACAGTAGATGTGGAACAGGAGAGTGGCTGCTCAACTTGTGGCGTTCCTGTTCGGTTATACCGATAGTGCTGATGAGGAGAGAAACTTGGACTCAATGTTTGTTTCATCCTTATTTTCTGGTTGTTGCACCTTCCTAAACTTGCTTATGAGTAGCCAGCGCTTTTAACAGATAACTTGAGAGATAGTTAGGAAACAGCTAATTAGGAACGGGTTTTTCCTGCTCAGCGCTGCAGCCCAGCAGCTCCTCCTCAGCCTGGCAGTAAACTCCGGTTTGTTTTCAGGGACTCTTTCATCGTGTCCTTCGTGAGGAGATCTCACTGTCCAAACTCGTGAGAATGAAGCCAGAAGAACTTTTATCTAAAGAGCTCTCTGTATGGAAAGAGAAACCAGCTAAAGCAGTAAGTCAGAGAATTCTCCCTTCCATCCTGAGTTAAGATCCCAGAGTTTCACTGGCCTTGACCACCCGCGTTAGCTGGTTGCACCAGTTTAATCCCAGTGAAATACTAATAATGCTCAGTCTCAATAGACTTTTTCTCTGCAACCAGCTAAAAGCTAACAAAGCACAGGGTCAAATAAACATGAAGACTTTTTACCAAAGTGGTTTTGTTTCCTGCAGGTGATAGAGTCAAGAAGCAAATCCCACGAAATCAAGAAAACGGCCGTAAAACGGGAGCACGCGGCAGTTGTAAATATGGAAGATTCTCCACCAGTGTCTGATTCTGATGTAAGTATTGGCTGTTCCTTCAGCAGGAAAACATCTAGGGAGAGCAATGGTAAATAGATAAATAAATGCTAAATGGAAAAAGCTCACGTTTTTCAGCAGAAGCACAGGTTATTTTAATGAGCTTGGAGGATGTTATTGCCTCTAGGTGAGCATTTCTCCTCAGCTGGCAGGCAGTGCATCAGATGGTAGGTAGATTTTACATGCACTTCTAAAGCACCTTGTGCTTTTTAGCCCCTGCTGGCAATTGCCAGAGAAATCTTTTCTCTCTGAACATTAGAAGAATAAAAGGAGGACAAGTATTTGAGAAGTCTGATATGTTCTAACCAAAACTTTAATTTGAATTTTTTGAAAAAAGAACTGAAGTTAATTAATGTTTCCAAAGTATTTTTTTAATGGTTGAAATTAAGGAGGAGCTGGAATATCTTTTTGTGTGTTTATTCCCTTTTAGGAGCAGCAAGAGGCAGCCCGAACCGCGCCAAATTCAAACAGTGCTCCTTCTCTAGATGTTTTTAGCAGCATGTTGAAGGATACAACAAGCCAACATCGAGCCCACCTTTTTGACCTGAACTGCAAAATCTGTACAGGTACCTACAGCACCGACCCTGTGCACAGGAAAAGACGTGGTACCTTAAGAGGGGTGTTTATTTGTTTTTCTCTAAACTGTTTCATTGCTGAGTAGTAATCAAGAGCTTTTGAAATACCCTCACAGGTCAGATTTCAGCATTGGAAGATGAAGTCCCAGCTAAGAAGATGAAGGCAGCGGCTCCAGTTAAAAAGGTAGAATCAAAACCCAAACCTGAAGCTCAACCCAAGTATGAAAGTCCTGCCCCAGCCCCGGCGGCAGAGCCCGCCAAAGAGCCCGGCGCCGAAAGCGCAGTGGAAGCCGAAGCAGGACCGGTGGCAGAAGCAGTTCCTCAGCCAAGCGTTGAAAGAACTTACCTTCCTACAACCCAGGGCTACAACAGCACCGATTCTGCTCTACCTGAAGAGGCTCCTGCTTTTCCTGCCTCTTGTGCCGGGGGAGTCGTCACGACCGTAACGGTTTCTGGCAGAGACCCCAGGACAGCGATGAGCGGCTCCTCCGGTGTCGCGACACCAGCCCTGCGTCCTGCTCCTGTGTCTGACAAAGTCTCACCAGGGGAAACCAAGCAGGAAACTGCAAAACCAGTGATGACCGTCCCCAAATCCATACTGACAAAGCCATCATCCTCGCCAGATCCGAGATACTTAGCGGTTCACCATTCACCCAATATCAAGTGCGTATATTTCATAGTAACCCGAGCTACCGGCTCTTTAACCTGCTTATCTTCAAAGTCCTGTGTGTCCCACGTCCCCTTCCCCTTGGACTTGGAAGCTCTGGTGGCCTGGTTCAGATTTTTCAATTTACCATCTCCTTTTCCTTCGGGAGCTGGCAAAATTTCCAGAGCATCCGTGTGTGTTGACAGCCAAGATCTTTCAGCAGAGACCCAAGGCTTGGAGGCCCTTCTGCGGACTTAGAAGTCTGCTGGGATGTTAATAGCTAGAAATCTCTAGAAACCAGAGATGCTTTAAAGGCATTTTCAGGTTTTAATCCTACATAAAAATACTGTTATGTCTGAATTTATTAATACAGATTAAGATTAACCAGTTGATCAGCTGGAAAGGAAGTGGATTTCTGTCAGACTCTGAGTACATGCAGTATTGAAAGCAGATACTGTCCATCCTTACCATACTGCACTTAAAAGATCCTAGCATGTTCTTCTACTTGAGGCTGTCTTTTGGATACATATTAGTGACTCAGTTAGTGTGAAATACGTGACTGTGTTACAGAGTCAGGACCACAGCACCTTTACAACCGAATCTGATAGAAGCCCTGATCTTTTGGCTTCTTTTTTGCCTGTCTGCAGCTACAAGTTTATTTTCTGTCACTCCTTCCTTTTTTCCCCTAACACCAAGTTAGTGGAAAACATGAACAAAGCATTGAGTAAAAACTCAGTTATTTGTTTAAAATGAAGTGTTTGATCAGTGGGGGGTGGGAAGGAAAGGAGAAAAGGGACCACTCTCGTGTAACCTTCCCGGTTGGGCTTTGTTTTGCAGCGTTGCGGAGCCGCGCTCACCTCAAGACAGCGATACCTCCCTCTTCCTCTCTCGCCTCAACACCATCTGGAAAGGATTCATCAACATGCAAAGCGTGGCCAAATTTGTCACTAAAGCATATCCTGTCTCCGGGTGCTTTGATTATCTTAGTGAGGTTAGAACTTGACTGTTCAGAATCAATCTGGGCTGCAGGGCCTGTTGCTAGAAGGGCTGGGAGGAACTTATATATATATACTTACATTGTTGTATTGGAACTGGAGCAGTGGGGAGGGCATCCCTTTAGTAATAGGAAAAGTACCTCAAGGAAACCACAGAGCCTTCTGAAAATTCTTCACAGACTTGTGAAGAATTCTCCTGTCTGTAAAGGTGTTTATACACGTTGGGCTCTGACATGCCTTTATCTCAGCTTCATTTTGTGAGGTTTTAGAGCAATGTCTTACTCTGTTCTCAAGCCAGTGGGTCACTGGTGTGATCTATTAGAAAAGTTTCATTGAAAATATCATCCTTTTTACTAATTTTCAAATAAAAGCAGTTGGATGATATTCTGGGAGGGTGTACACTCAACCAGTGGTTAATGGTAAAGCACAAGCTTTGCTTTCTCTTTGTCTCTGAAGTGGATTTTAGTGGCTGTTAGGAAGCTTCACACACAAGTGGGTTTTTCAGGACTTTTATTATCAAGGTTGGGGGTTCCTTTTGGCATTGCTTTTGCTGAGATGGATTTCACTGTCCTCACAGGGGAAGCTCACTAAGAACTCACATGACTTGGAATCACGGGGGCAGCAAAAGAAACTGAAAGTGTGGAGAAAATCTGTGTTGGAAATAGCAGCTTCCCTGTAAAACCAAAGCCAGTAACGAGCTACAGAGCTATTGGGCATTTTGCTGCCAGCCTCGGTTGGGACTGCTTTTTCCCTTTCCTAAATACTGTTAGCCTTACGCTAACACACCGTAATTAAACACTCCAAAACTTAGCAATAGCCTGGGTGAAGTTAGAAAAGTATGGAAAAAAGTTTCCTAAAATACACTAGTGATGACCCACTGGGCTGCTGGGCTGGGGCAACGGGCACTGCTTTTAATCCTGAGCTGTTTGGTTTTTCTCACTGCCGTGTAATGCTTCTTGTTTAGGATTTGCCAGATACAATTCATATTGGTGGGAGGATCTCACCGAAGACGGTCTGGGATTATGTTGGCAAACTCAAATCTTCGCTTTCTAAGGTATACACTTCAAATCCTTTGCACAACCCAGGAGAAAAAGACAGCAGTATAAAATGTCAGCTTATAGAGTATAAATGAGTAAAGAGCAAGTGCTGGCATAGGTCACTCCTGGAAATCTACCGACACCACTTGCTCCTTTGAAGTTTTCATTTCTTGAGCTGCAGATCCTCTTGATCACTCTCTCCTGCACTGTAGCTAAATCTTCATGCTCTTTATTAATTTTTTTGTGATTGACCATAAGCAATCTATTTATTCAGGATTGAAGGTTGAAAATCAAATTTTATTGGCACTTATTAAGTATATGTAATAAGTTTTACCATGAAAACCACTCCAGAAATGAGAAAAATTATGCATAGTATCCTGATATAATTATGAAACTAAGAATTTTCCATTTCTCTCGTATTAATTTGAGCCTCAAGATGTTTAGCTTGATGTAAGATACAGAAGTGATTATTTCTGAAAGCGACAAACCTAACTCTGTTTCAGTGTTACCCACTGAACAAGAGTTCTCTCTTGAACTTGGGGTGACAAACCTACGATTTCCTTTTACCCCTGGAATTTGCCCTTTTCCCTTTGATTTGCTGGTGTGTTGCAGATTGAATTTTTCCACTCTGCTTTTGTATTTCAGGAATTGTGTTTGATTCGTTTCCATCCTGCAACAGAAGAGGAAGAAGTTGCCTATATCTCACTCTACTCCTATTTTAGCAGTCGTGGTCGTTTTGGTGTTGTAGCTAATAACAACAGACATGTCAAGGATCTCTACCTGATCCCCCTGAGTTCTAAGGACCCAATTCCTTCCAAACTCTTGCCCTTTGAGGGACCAGGTAAGCACAAAACAGGGGAGGTTAAATACTAGGTAAAAAGCACAAAACAAAAGTCAATCAGAGACAAGTTGTTGTTAAATGTTTAATGTAAGAGTTACTAAATTATTATTTTTTTTATAGAAAACCAATTTTTATGTAAGTAAATAGGGAAAAATTGGAAATCCAAGATAAATCAAAAGAAATTTATCTGGAATTTACGTAGGCTTTTCCAACAACATACTTCTATGCTGTTAGGAGGGTGAGGTTTACCTGTAAACTCAAGTGGAACAACCACTATATTGACAAAAGGCAACGACGCACCCCCTACCTTCAGCAACCCATAAATGCACACAACCTGGGCCCTCACAAGCCTTTCACCATCCCTTAAATCCAGCAGGACACTTAGCCCACAGAGGAGAGGAGAAATCCATGAAGACAAAGGTAATATTCGTAGTCGTTCCGCTGAGCTGTGCTGGTCTCATGCGGAGTCTTTATCTGCACGTGCAGGAGGGGCTGGAAAGGTTCTGTTCCAGGTGGTGCAAACTGGAGGCAAATCACTGACTCCTGAGGAGTGGGTTGTTGGGGAGAAAGAGGATCCACGTTCCTTAGGCTCAGGAGGTGGCAGGCAGTGGCTGCTATAGGCAGGTTAGATTATAATCTTCGATTTTTACATAAAATTACCAGTGGTGACGTTTGGCTTGAGTTTCATGGAATCATAGAATCATTTAGGTTAGAAGAGAGCCTTGGTTTCTCCATGTTTGTGCATTGAACATGGTGACAGAAGAACTGAGATTGAATCCAGCCACGAAACACCCTTCTATTGCAAACTGTGAAGTCATCTGAGGATGGAGGAGTTGCATATGCTTAGTTTCCAAATAAGTATGTGGGATTTTACATTGCTGTGACCTGAAGAACTGCAGGTCACAATGAAGGCAGTGCTTCATTGTCACAGCAGTGGTTTGAAATCATGGAATGGTAGGTACGAAACAGCAGCTGTGGCAGGAGATGAGCTTTCTGAGAGACTCATTGTCCTCTAGGCCTCCAGTACCCATTCAGGACTAAACTCAATAAAGCATTCTCAGAGTTTCTGAGCAGGAGCAGCAGTGCCTGGGACAGGTTTCCATGTGTTAATGGCATTATGAGTTCAGCAGCTGATATGTTGTCAGTTAAACGCTCTCCCTTCCTCCCCGAGACTGCAAAGGGCACTCACTCTGCATCCTCAGGTGAGACTTCTCTCATGCACTCTGAGTCTGTCCCGTTTCGTAGCCCAAACCTGAACCCACTAAGTGCAAAACACTTGGCACAGGGATGTAATCAAAGAGTCTTCACTCGTGGGGTGGTTATTCCAGCCAGAACAGAAGAAATACCCCTCTTTGTGTTCAGTAACGTAAGAACAGGGTTGGCCACTGACTGGGCTGTACCTCTCTGCGGTTTCTTGCTGAAAATAACCTGCTTTAGGGGGGCACCTACCACATTCTTGCTTCCTTTTATTCCTGCAGAAATCCCAGCTTTCCTTTTCACTCTTCCTTTAACTTTGCATTAGATTGTAGGGTTGGCAAATGTAGACAAACCTTATTGTGTAGAGAAATTTGTAGTGTCAGCCTGGTTTTGCTGAGTTGAAATGGCAAAGGTTTTCCAAAGCTGGAAGGGACTTGCTCAGAAGAAATACGAGTGTCACTTGCAGGTGGTGGAGGCAAATTTTTTATGAGTCAGGTTTTTAAATTGAAATACGTGTTTGTAGGCAAAGTGGGTTACAGGAATAGTGATAGAAACAAGGTACCAGGGGCTAAGAGGCCGTAAGATGTGACAGCTTCAGAGAAGACCCAGTTCTACCCGACTTCTGCCATCAATTCACTCTTCTTGGGAGCTTCTGTAGCAGCCTGTACCTCAGGGCTGTGCAGTCACGTTCGTATTCTAAAACCAGATCCAGTTTGGGGTGGCACAAGCATCAGGTAAGCTGCGTTGCTGGGTTTGTGTATGTATTAAAACCACGTGTAACCCGTACTTTTTAATGCCATCTGATGGAATTCACTGCTTTTTCTTTTCTTGCACAATAAAGATATTTTATGGAAAGTGGTCATTGTCTCCTTAACTTTAATCGTGTGCCTTCAGAGAGAGGTTAGCAAGGACTCTGAAAGCCTTAAGCTCTAGAGAGCTGCAGGTGACTGGAGAAACAGGAGTAGAGGGGGGAGGAGGGAGAGGACAAGAAACCTGCCGCTCCAGAAATCCTAGTTAGAGGATGTCCCAGCTGTATCTGCCAGTTCTGTCAGGCACCTCTGGATTTTGAATTCCTCCTGTTCTCTGATGGACTGGATGTGGAACACAACTGAGGACTTCTGAACGGCACTAGATCTACAAAAGCCTTGACGTGGGTGATTTCAAAACAGAGGAGAATGGAAGGTTACCCAAGTTTATGCTGATCTCAGGCATTTTGTGCTGGATTTTCTGTGCCAGTGGGCTCTTCTGCATTGTCTTTGTGCAATGGTTCACTGTGTGTGAATTTACTTCTGTTCCACATACACACCTTACTTAGTACTTGCATCTGCAGATCTCAAAGCACTTTGTTAAAAAATAGGATAATCAGACTTTATTAGCGATAGAAGGTGATAGAGCAAGGGATTTGCTCCCAGCACTGGGAACTTAACAAATATCTTACATAGTTAATGAATTAATTTTAATAAATCAGCCATATATCAGCAAAGGATTCCACAAATGTTGATCTATCTCTTCTGGTAGTTTAGGAAGTGTGGTTTCTTTTCTTAAAGCATGAAGGCATGAAATCTCCTCATGCTGCTTAGAATGCTGTTAAAAATGGCAAGAAATGGAACAAAGTGTACTCCAACTGGAGTTTGGTGCCTTCATCTCAGCAGATACCATTACAAGCAATGGTAGAGGAAGACAGGTTGCCAGCCTTAGTTTCTGTATGGGCCAGTCCCAGTTGGCAAAGGTACCTCCGTGTGGAGCTGTGCTGCAGTGCTGGAAGTGAGGTAGAGCCCTGCAGTAAGGGTGCACAAATTTGGTGAGAGTTGTCAGTTCTCGTGGTTAATTGGGACAGATACTTAAATGGCAGTGATAAAACTTGAGGACTGTCTTGTATTGGTCTCTGCAGTTTAAAAATGTACACCATGGGTCTGCTTAACCCATTCCCATGGGTCTGTCGTGGATGTATGGGAATTGTGCATTTGTCTTTCACAGGTAACTTCTTACCAGTAGGGAAAGATGGGCCATTATACCCATAAATACAGTAAAACCAATTTAATGGAAAAATGTATTTAAGGGTAAGAAAACCAAATATTCTTCCAGTACTCATACTTAGTGTCTCCTGTTTTAATGGCTTTAGCTACAGGATGTAACTCAATAAAAACCAGCTCCTGGACTTCAAATACATAATAAGGCCAATAACCAGTTTCTAAATCACTGAGGACTGCAAGGTTCCAGCTCTGGCAGCACAGCCTGCAGCGCTGCTCAGCGCTCCTGGGGAAAGGCAGTCATTGAGCAGCTCTTGGGGACCGCAGCCAACACGGTCCTTGTTACCTAAAATCGGGCTTTTAGCCTATTTATGGGTATCGAAACGGGATGGGGCTGGCCTCGGAGATGCTGGTCCAGTGCTGGGTTTCCAGTCAAAAGGGGCATTTAGTGTTTGATCCCTTTGAACTGTGTGACTCCTAATAGTCCTGTAAAATCACAGTACCAAAATGTAACGTTTTAATGGATTTATAGGATGACTAAACTCTAAACAGATACACCTGATGTTACTACAGGAATCTTTATCTTGAAAGTGTATTAAAATTTTACCCTTTTTTTTTTAATTAGTGCCTTGCTCTCCATTTCTTACAGGGATCCAAACCTGATCTTTCAGTAATTGCCATTTATCAGATATTCTGTCTGATGGAGTTTTGAAGCCTGTTCATTTCAGTTATTCAGTGTTTGAGATTCTTTGTGACTAATTGCTTGAATCACAAGTCTCTGTGTTAAAAGCAGAGAACCACAACGTTAACAAGAGCCAACCAGCAGGTGCCTGTGAGGAGATGCTGGAGCAGCACCAGTTGGCCAGGGACTCCGTGCTGGTCAGCACTGACCAAACGTGGGGTCATTAATCCCATATTGATAAACAAAAATTATAAAGCAAATTCACTCACAGTGAACCGTTTCTAAGAAATTACTCTTCTCTGACTGTAAATTGTGAATGGCTTTTGTTTTTCCTAGTTGTCTTCTTTTTGACCCATGTCTGTGCATTAATATCATTGCATTTAAGGTGGTAGATTATTGTGAGCAGAACTGCTGGAATTGCTTCTAGGCCCTGGGGTTTGAGGCTTTTTCTTGGTGTCAAAACGTTTTTGGTGCTAATAACTGGATGTTTAAAAGTTGTTCCTTAGCAAGCAGTTGCTTTGATTTTTGTAAGAGCAAGGAATATACCTCTAAGATGTAGGGAATCAGGATAGCAGGAACGAGGTAGGTCGGTCGGTGTCCTTGCCTTGTTTAACTGCAGCGAGGGTTAGAGGTTGTTCTGTGTTTCTGTGTTGGTGCTTCCTGGCTGGATGCAAATGGTATCTAAAATAGCACATAGTGGGGAAAGACAGTGGCCTCAAATGAGGACTTTTTGAAAGTCATCAAATCCAGAAGTTAAGTAGCCTCTCTACGGATTTTCTACATTTGCCCCCAGCTCTGTGTTAAAGGATTTATTCTCTGCCCGTCGTTCTGGTCGTGTTTATCTCCCACGAGAGCCAGTGCCTGTAAGAGGAAGAACTGTAATAACAAGGAACAGACCTCCAGACCTTTGCATTTTTCCTCTTTATCAGAAACTCTCCTGTAGTTTTTGCAGGTTCTTCTCCAGGGGCTGGAGTTTGAAGCTTTCACAAAGGAGTAATTCAGCTCACAGTGATCTTTACTCACAGGAGGGCCTTACAGCATCAACCCAGAGGCTGTGACAGGGGGGTTTGTGTCCCCCTGTCCTCTGGGTCCCAGGCTTACCCCCAGGGTCCCTGCTCCCACACACCCACCTCTGCTCAACCCCTGCTTCTGCCCGTACCGCTTTCGCTGCTTCCATCCTCTTCTAAACCAGTGTGGAGCTGGAAAAACCCCAGCAAACAGGGAGTGAGTTACAAGCTGCAATCCTGTTTCCAAACACGGGTCTTTCAAGGTTATTTTCTTAACAATTACTGGCATTTGTTGAACTTGGAGAGCTAGACAAAATATTTGTAGACTGGTGTAAATGTCAGTGGAGTGTTTTAGCAGGGATTATAGGAGAGGTACAAAGTTCAGCCTTCAATATTTTTGTGTATGCAACGTTACTTGCAAGCTATTTAAGAGTAAATGTGTGATTTTTGCAGGGGTGGGTTGAACAACAAGAAAAAGAAGGTAACAATACAAAAAATATAAGAAGTTTCCTTGGTTTTGAACATTTGCAGAGATTGTTTTTTAATGATCATACCTGTTGCTGCCAGCTTTTGTTAAAAGTGTCAAGGAAGGAATTAAAACATTTTCTTACATGCAGATATGTATGTATAAAGAGTAAAGAAATACAGATGGGTATGGATATGGACCAATAGGTCACCTTGTGGAATTTAGAAAAACTTGTCTGTATGATTTTTGTAGCTGCTGCTATGATTATGAAGTCATAACTTTCTGCTGGAAGCGTAGTTACAAACTGGGTTTTTACATCTACGCTCTCTGTGTTCTCTTTCAGGTCTCGAGTCCTCTCGGCCAAATTTGATTCTTGGGTTGGTTATCTGTCAGAAGGGGAAGCGTCCTGCCACTGGCATTGAAACGGAAAAGGTAGAGGAAAAGCGAAGCAGAATTCAAGCACACGAGGAGACGGAGCCATCGCTGTTCCCTAAAGGACCGTTTGCTGCTTCTCAGGAGAAGAAGACCCCGAAATACACACTTTATTCAGGAGACCCAGTGCTAAGTACGACACCACCTGGATCTCCTCCGCCTCCCCCTCCGCTTCCCGTCCCGGACGCCTCAGCAGTTACACCTTCGGTGTTAAAAATACTCTCCTCCATTAAAAGTGGAACCACAGCTACTGTCCCCCCACCAGTTTCAACCGCTGCTCCCGCAAGCGTCACCGCTCCCCAGCCTTCAGTCTCAAAGACCTCCACGCCCCTCGAGCACATCCTGCAGACGCTTTTCGGGAAAAAGAAAACCTTTGAGCCTCTCGCTAAGGATTCTGAAACTGTCCAGGCTGCAAACCAGGAAGGTGCAGCCCCTGCTGATGGTGGAGGAGTGTCAGCCGTTCCTCTGCTAGATCCCATCGTGCAACAGTTTGGGCAGATGTCAAAGGACAGAGCCATAGAGGAGGAGGAAGACGACAGACCGTACGACCCTGAGGAAGAGTATGGGCCGGAGAAAGCTTTTGAAATGCAGGCTGGTGAGAGTGAAAAACGATATAATGTGGAAAAGCCATCTAGTGCAGCAGAACTTGAGGATGAGGCCTACGATCCAGAGGATGAAACCATCTTGGAAGAAGCAAAAGTTGCCGTTGATGATTTACCGAACAAAATGTACATAGACTCTAAAAGCAGTTCCTCTGAACTGCCTGCTTCCTACGTGCCCGACTTGTCTGCGTCCTCATCCCTGGTAGAACAGCAAAAGATGTTAGAAGAATTAAACAAACAAATAGAAGAACAAAAAAGACAGCTAGAGGAACAAGAAGAAGCCCTCAGGCAACAAAGAGCAGCTGTTGGTGTGTCGATGGCTCATTTTTCAGTGTCTGATGCTTTAATGTCACCGCCACCCAAATCTTCCCTGATGAAGGCTGAAATATTCCGCCAGGACCAGCAAGGTGCCCAGAAAGTCGATTTACCTTCATCTTTAAATCATCAAGCACAAGTTTTGAACCAGGGCTGTGACCCAAGGCAGAACAGAGATCCTCGACAGGCCAGAAGAATGGCAACAGAGACTAGTGACAATGTGGATTCTCGAATGAAGCCACAGGTGGTGCAGAATGAGATACCCCCGGGAGAAATTACCCCATGTTTTCCAACTGCTTTGCAGGCTTCGCTTGGTAAGGAAGATAAGACTTTAATTTCTGCTGTTCAGCCTGGTTTTACTGCTGACAATTGGGTTTCAATTGAAAAGGCTTCCACGGTGTCCCAGCAAGAGGCATCTAACAGCAAATTTGAAAACACTCTTCAGATTAGTTTGGAAAATGTGGGTCAAGCAGCTTCTGGAGAACCTTCTACATCCAAGCCTTTACGTAAAGTGCTGCTTCCGACACCTCCAAGTACGTCTTTCCAGCCTAATTTCTCTGCCTCAAGCGACGGTCAGTCTTTGCAGTCCTGGTCAAATGAGTCCAATGACATAATGGGAAGGGATTCTTTTTCAAATGCAATGTTTACTTCTCAGGAAAACGCCGCTGGTCACTTTGAACCAGAGAGGGGGCTCTCAGCGGTGCAATACGACGAACAAAGAAATCCCCAGTCTCATCAATTTGTAGAACAAGGTGAATCTCCATCAGTTCAGGGTGAGGGTGGACCTTCCCCACAGCACTTTGAAGAAAACCGAGCTGGACCTCCATTTTCGTTGTCTGGGCAGAAAGGGGGACCTCTACCACCACTGATGGTCAACGCACCGGGAGGACCTCATGGACCTAATTTTAGAGGACCGGCACCACAGTTCTCTGAAGAGCACGATTCTTTAAATAATGATGGGCAAAGAGGACTTCCATCTGGAAGGTTTGGAGGTCAAAAGGGTCCCATTCCTTCCTTATTTTCTGCACAGCATGGACCACCCCATCTCTTTGGGGATAACAGGGGTCCTGCTCCTCCTTATCATGGTGTTCCAAGAGGAATGTCACCATCTCAGTTTGAAGATCATAGGGAACCTCACATGGAACAAAGGGAATTCTCAGATTCCCAATATAATGACATGATCCGGCCTCCAGGACAGTTTGAAGGACCAGATCCACCTCAGTTTATGGGAAACAGAGGACCGTCGCCTTTTCCTTTCGGAGGTCAAAGACGGCCCCCACCAGCTCAGTTTAAAGGACAGAGAGGAGGTCCTCAGTTTGGAGGGCCAAGAGGTCCAGCCCCGAGTCATTTTGGGGGACCAAGAGGGCCTCACCCAAATCAATTTGAAGGGCAGAGAGGTCCAGCTCCAAATCATATCCCTGGTCCAAGAGGACTATTGCCACAGCCGTTTGAAGAACGAAGAGGGAGTTCACCACCCAGATTTGCTAACCAGAGAGGTCCAGCACCGCTTCAGTTTGGAGGACCAAGAGGATCCGCACCTGGCATGTATCCAGAAGAAAATGAACCTCCCCCTTCTAGATTTCATTTCCAAGGTCAGTCGCCACAAGGCATGAAGCCACCCCCAAGACCACTCCTGGACCTGCCAAGCCATCCACCATCCCACAGAAAAGAGATGTGGGAGGAAGCTGGACCGTCTGCATCTCTCTCCAATATTTCTGGTCAGGGATCTGAGTCAGAAGGGCAGTGGGCAGCACCTGACTTCAGAGAAGGCAAAAATCCTGAATTTCGAGGCCAGAGCTTTGAAGGGAGACAGAGAGAGAGATATGAGGGAGGAAATAAGGACAAGGGTTTAGATCAGCCAGAGCCTCAGCAAGGAGATAATCGCCAAGGGAGAGCCTTTGAGGAAAGACGAAGGGACCGAGAGCACAGCAGACCTTGGGACAGAGACCGTGGCAGAAACTGGAACAGAGACAGGGACTGGGAGAGACACAGAGACAAGGAGTGGGATAAAAACAGAGACAGAAGCCAAAATAAAGACAGAGAGAAGGATTCCGACCGGGGAAAAGACTGGGAAAGAAGCAGAGACCGAGAGAGGGCACGAACCAGAGAGAGAGAATCCTACCGAAGACGTGACAGAGAGCGGTCGAGAAGCAGAGACAGAGATCGCGACCGGGAGAAAGACAGGGACCGGGATCGAAGCAGGGAAAAAGAGAGAGATCGGGAGAGGGATCGAGATCGAGATCGAGAAAGAGAGAGAGGGAAGGACCGCAAAGACCGGAGTAAGAGCAGGGAAACCAGTAAAGAGACGAAGCAGGAAACCTCCAAGGAATCTCAGAAGCCGACAGAAGCAGAAGCTTCGTCGTCTTCTAATCAGGCATAGAAACGTGCTTGATATATTTCCCATAACTAATAGACTTGTACAACACAGCAAGGACTGAGGCAGCATCTTCTGTACATAGTGTATATTCTCACCTTCACGAGAACGCTGTTGTAAAACTCGCCTTACGAAACGGACTGACAAGCTAGCGATTTTTGAACAACTGTGAATGAAAATACTCAAAGAGACAAAAGGCAAGAACCTACTGGACTTTCACTTGCTGCATTTTGTGCATAATGGTTTTCTTACAAAAATTCACAGCGTTACCTGTACTGAAATTTTGGGGGTTTTTCTACTTGCATCTTTATCTTAAAATTTCCATTTACGGTACACAAATGGAAAAAAAGAAATCTAAGAAGAGCATATTGCTTTTTAAGATTATAAAGTTATGTTTTCCAGTAACTTGAACTGTAATTTTATAAGAGAATTTAATCCAGACTTCAGGAGCCATACCTTTACATCGCATTTATGTGATATTTTGGTGTCAACCTTGTTCCTACAGCACACACTCTAAAAACAAAGAGGTGTCCAGTGTTGCTGTCGAGTTGATTTTACAACGGAAGGGTCGCCTGTATTTAGGAAAAGGCTGCAGAACAGTGTTAATAATTACTTGTGACTGACAGAGGATTTCAAACCAGAATGTTATAAGCTTAAAGTGCACTATCTTCCTTTTTATGTACTGGTATTTTGTGTTTTGGAGTCCATCAGTTAAGGGTACAGCAAAGAAACGATTTGGACTTGTTTCCTGAGGTTGAGGGGTTTTAAGTGTCCCATTTTTACAAATCTGTAATTGAAGAACATACGGGAGTAGCACCTTTGTAACCAGCAAAACTTAGAAAAGCATCAGACATTTATTGGAAAAAGGCTAAGGCTACAACCTAATCGGTGTTACCAAAGGGAAGGAGAGTAAGTTGCTTGAATAGGCCACTAATTCTGTGACTTCAATTGGGCTGATTTAGTGGAGCTGCATTTTGGTTTCATTTTGTTTTTTGCAGAATTTTGCCACAGACTTAAGCAACGTCCCCATTTTGTTGTATTTTTCATTCCAAAAATGTTTTGCTCCTGGGAAAAACAAAAACAAAAAACCCAAGCCAACCAACCAAAAACCAGCCGCTGTTTTGTTGTTAGACCCCTCCCGCCCCCATTGGGCTGAGAGTGTATGTGAAACTCCACTGGAAAAGGTGTAACTGCATTAAGCTTGAGAAGAGGAGCGGTGGTACTTCATGTTGTGATTCCAGAGGGAAGGTGTTCACCGTGAGACTCGTTACGTCTCGCCTGCGCCGTGAATTCTTCAGGCCCGTAAATTCTGAAGCGTGAAACGAAACCCGCAAAACCCGCTAATTTATTTGACCGCCTAGATGAACCCTGGGGTAAATATTTTGATATTTTTATAAGAAGAGGGGTTGGTTTTTTGGTTTTTTTTGGGTTTTTTTTTGGAAATGTAAAAATTATACTTCCTGTGAAAGGTTTGCGTCTTGAAGGGTACGTTACAAGCGGCGTGTGGGCCCTGTGCCTCGGCCCCAGCTCTTGCCTGCGGCGCCTCCTCCTCCTCCTCTTCCTCCTCCATCCAGGATGCGCCGCTCCAGTCGCTCCCCCGGCAGCGGGAACCTGCAGGCAAAGCCGTTCACACGCAGAGAGGTGGTATTAAAAATGCAAACATCTTACTACGGTGTAAAATCTATTATTAATTATTATTTTTTCTTAATGAGATGTTTCTAATTTAAAGACGCAAAAAAGCGAGTGTGTTTGTTTAGGTTCACTTGATAGACATTTCTCTGTAAATTGTATTTTATATGGCAAAATATATCACTGCACATTAAAATACGGGACTTCACAGGTTTTTGTTACTGTAAGTAGAATAAACACCTACAGAGAACTGTTGTCCATTCCTTAAACCTGGGTCTGTGCATTATTTTCCACACACAGCAGGAGCCCCCCCTGGAGCCCGGTGGCACAGGGTCTGCTTCCCCAGGGGTCAAGGAAGGAAGAGGTTTTGCAGGACATCATTACCTAGTGATGCTTTATCGTAAGCATTCTAACAATCACGCGAAAACCTCTTATTTTGGGGAGAAGGCGGGGAGGGCTGGAGATGGTGACTTGCAGGAGCCTCCTCTCTCCCCTCTCGCCGTTCCCCCGCTCCGGACGTTTCCTTAAGGCCCGGCCTTCACCACTTCCAACTCTCCGGTATTTTTACACGGTCCGGTTTGGACCGAGCAGGCCAGGAAGGCGGAGGGGCTACCGGGCTACCACCCATGGCGAGCTCGGGGCTGCAGGGCCTGACCCGGCCCGGCCCGAGCTCGGCTTCCACCGGGGCGGGGAGGGGAGGGGAAGGGCCGGCACCACCCCAGNGGGGGGAGCGAGCTGCTCCCCCCGCGGCTCCAAGTCAGGCGAGGCCTGTCCCTCCGCGCCCCCCGGGCCGCCTTGGGGCCCGGGGAGGCTCCCCTGAGGCAGCCGGAGGCAGCAGAGTGCCCCGAACCGCCCTCCCCGGGCCGGGTGGGGACCGGTGGAGCCCATTTCTCGTGAGCAGCCGTGTGGGTGGGAGGGCGAGCTTCCCCCGGCCCTGGGGGCGAGAGGAGGTCAGATTGTCTGGTACAGGAGCCGCTTCCCTCCTTTGCTGCCTCGTGGTGCTACAGAATCAATATTAAGTGTATATATCTTTGCCTTTATTTATTTATTTACCTATTTATTTCCAATGGTAGCACTGATAGTCTCGCAGGTTTTACGGTTTACTGTTGAACGAGAGGTTGGTAACTGATTAGGTTTGCTGTAGTCATGTCAGGATCAGCCCCAGAGGAGCCTCAGACCTGCATCCCTCAAAGCACAGCTAGTGTTCCTGATCCCGCTCCGGTGGCTGGTGGACCTGGAAGCTCAAGTGACGTTTCCTTTGGTGAGCAAAATCTTAGCTTCGCCACCACAGACGTCAGCCTGGTGGAGATGATGGAAATTGAATATACCCAGCTGCAGCACATACTTTACTCGCACGCGGAGGCCCAAGCTAGTGAAGGTGAAGTGGAAGCCAGGCTCAGTTCTTTCTCCTCGCCTGGTAGCTCTGCAGACCCCCCTCTGCACCAGACCTCACTGAACAGCAGTCGGGAGGGGGGTTCATCAGACACCTCTGGGAAACAGTCGGTTTGCCCGGTGTCCTGTCAGTCGGGGTTCAGTTGCGACAGCAGTTTGCTGGGTTCAAACCCGCGTTTGGGCTATGCTGACTTTCAGGAGCTCAGAATGATGTTACTGAGCGAGTCTAACCTCCCTTTGAGCCGAACAGATAAACCGTCTAACAGTAGCTCTGTAGAAGTCCCGGGATACAGTTTAGTAAAAGTTAAACGCGATGAAAATTATGATGGGGCGAATAAAGAGAACATACTTGTTGAGAATTCGGCCCTGGCACCAGAGCCGAGATCTAAATCTGCAGTCAGAGTTCGGTTGGAAGACAGATTCAACAGCATCCAGACAGAAAACCCCAGATGCCAAGAACCCCAAGAATCTGGAGTAACTCTTAACAAGTGTGTTGCAATTAATTTTAGTTTCTGTTGTTAAGCTGTGTATCATCATAGAGTTCAGAACTGCTTTTCTACCTGACACCTAAGAGTGATACTTTTCTTAATACGTGGGAACGATCGATTGGGGTGTTTTTTTAAACTGTGCCTGTGGAACGTGGCTGCGACTCCACTGACTCCGATGAGGCCCCTCTGTGCATTGAATCAGTGGCACAGAACGTAGTTCCCAAATGAATTACTCTATTCTTGGTAGCAACGTGCAATGTTAGTAAAGGTGAGAGAAGGGCATTGCCTGCCTTTAACACGCGACTCCCTAAAAGCAATGGAAATTTTTGGAAGGAAATCGTAATAAACCATTGAGAGCAGTTGCTGAGTGTTACAGTGTGGGGGCCTGACTACGGGGAAACTGGGAGCAAAACCAGTGTTTGACAGTCTGGCCCTGTAACTGCGTTAGTGCTGATAAATCATTTTATGGAGCGTAGACTTGAATTAGAAAATACCTTCTCAGCTGATTATTTTTTTGCTGTCCCTAAAGTAAGCAATTACAGCAACAATAGTGATTTCTGTTTACAGTACAGGAAAGTGGTTTCTTGCTGATAGTTACTAGAAGTATGTGTAGCTGTAAATTCTTCTGCCCTGGTTTTCAAGTAGTCAGTCTGGTATGTTTTCTGTCTTGGTTTTTTTTATTTTTTTTTCTTTGTGTGTGTGTGTTTTTGTTTGGTTTTTTGTTTGTGTTTTTTTTTTGAAGTTTAGTAACGTTGATTCACCAGCCCCCGGAACTGATCGGTATTCCTCTTCATCAGCAAGAGAGCAAGTGTGTGGCAGCAGGGAAAAATACGACCGCACCCGCCGCCCCTCCTTTGCAGTTCACCTACCCCTTGTTTACCATGAACGCCTGCTCTGCTGCTGGAAGCACTAATCCTGCCCCAGCACAGGTGGGTAACAGCTCACCTGGTCACCACTGCTTGTGCCCAGCTCATTTCAAATACTATTAACCTCTTAGGTGTAATGTCATCCTAAAGGTTTGTGCTCAGAAAGGATGGTCAGAATGACCTGAAACGCAATTTATTGTTAAGGTTAATCTTTAAGACCATCAAAAGTCATTTGCCACGAAGCCCAGTTGTGTGGCCGTTGTGTTATTTGTAGTAACGTCCCTGCAGGTAATGATCAATAGGCTGTCAGATTTCTTACTGGAAGGACTCTGGAAGGATATAGAAAGGACTACTGGAAGGATATAGAAAACACTATCAGTGAGTTTGCAGGTGACACCAAGTTGGGTGGGAGTGTTGATCTGCTTGAGGCCAGAGAAGCTCTACAGAGGGACTTGGATAGACTGGATAGATGGGCCAATGTTAATGGCATGGCCTTCAACGAGGTCAAGTGCCAGGTCCTGCACTTGGGCCACAACAACCCCATGGGTGGCTACAGTTAAGTAAGAGAGATATCTCTTACAGTAAGAGAGATATCGAGGTGCTGGAGCGAGTNTAGGGGAGATGTAGAGTAGGGCTGATGGTTGGACTTGATGATCCCAAGGGTCTCTTCCAGCCTAAATGATTCTATGTTTCTATGACTGTTTTTTTCACGAGTTTGGCAGTGTATCTGCTTCTTCCACTCGAAACAAGAACAGGGACGAGAGGAAGTGGCCTGACCTGAAAGGGTTCTGAAGCCTTGGAATGGGCTGCCCAGGGAAGTGGTTGAGGCACCATCCCCAGAGCTGTTTGAAAGACGGGTTGGCAGAGGAGTGCTTAGAGACGTGGGTTGGTGATGGGTTTTATCAGAGGCTGATGGTTGGACTCAATGATCTTAAAGATCCCTTCCAACCCAGAGAATTCTATGATTCTATGACAAGAAGGAGACACTTTGTAGCATTTTCTATGGTTCCTTTTTTTTTTTCTAATTAATTTTGATGAAAGCTTTTTTTGTTGTTCCCCCCCAGCTCACAGAAGAGTGACAGCAGGGCACTCAGAAATGTCAGAGGTATCCCCAAAAATTGCAGCAGGCTGTTAAAAGCCTGTGGGTGTGGTATTGCAGAAGTAATTGATATTTATTCTGATACAACACATTGAATTGCGGGGCTATAACATGAAGATATCAAAATAGTTTCTTTTTTTTATGTATATAGTTCTCTGAGTATTTCTGGTTTGGTTTTCACAGACCTCTGGAACATCTTGCACTATTTTGGAAGCTGCCAAACATCAAGACCTTGGGATACCCAAGACATTCTCGTTCTGCTATCAGGAAATCGAATCCACAAAACAGACAGTAGGTGCTATGAATAAAGCGTTGCCTGAGGAAGTTTGGATTAAAGTTGGAGGTAAACCATTTCTCCTCCTTTCATTTCACTTTCTCTTGGTCTTCAAATCTGCATATTATTTTTTTTTCAGAATTTTTGTGAGTTTTTAAAGTACTAATATTTTAGTGAATCATGTGAGGTGTGATTTTTATGTTTGAGGTGTGCTTAGGGAGAATGGGACTGCAAAAAAAGTTCAGGGCCTGTGATTTTAGCTGGACTTTAGAAATTCACGGGAAAACCAAAGGTTGCAAAGAACCTTGGAAAAATTTGGGGATAGAGTAAGCAATTGGTTTCTTCCTACACTTTTGACCCCAAAGTTGACAGAGCAGATCCAGTCAGGAACATGTAAAGGCCTGCCTCAAATGCTCCTCAAAGGCAGGTGCAATCTCATTGAGAAAATAGAAGCCAGGCAGGTTTTGAAACAGCCAGCAGTGCCTTTGGGCTTCCAAAGGGCACAGGCTGCAGCAAGAGTCAATCTAGGCTTCATAGGACTGGAGGGAATGGCCACAGGTTGTGCCAGGGGAGATGTAGAGTAGATGTCAGGAAACACTTTTTCTCCCCCAGAGTGGTCAGGCACTGGGCTGGGCTGCCCAGGGAGGTGGGGGAGTCACCCTCCCTGGTGGGGTTCAAGAACCTTCTGGACGAGGTGCTACCAGACATGAGTTAATGGGTAGTTTTGGTGACAGGAGGACGGTTGGACTAGATGATCTTGTAGGTCCTTTCCAACCTTGTGTTTCTATGATTTGCTAAAGATTATTCCACATAAATAAAGTGATCAAAATTTTTTTCCCCACGATCTTAATTTTCAGTGATTAGTGGGAGGGTTATAGATAGGTTCTTCTTTTCCTCTTTGTTTTTCCAAGAAGATGCCATATGCAAGCAAGTGATAAACAGGAGAAGTTGCAACCGAATCAGTCCGTCGGATACGACCGTCGATCGCAAACCTCTGAGTGAAATTCAGAATATGCATGATGACAACCAGGGAGCTGCCTCTGCCCAGGGCCCGTGGCAGCCCCCGCAGGCACATTCCAGTCTGCAGGTGCAGAGCGGGACACAGGACGGGGTCACTCAGCGAAGGGAGAGACATAACCGCATGGAGAGAGACAGAAGGTAATGCCCACGAGGAGTGGTGAAACGGGAGGTTTTGAAGCCTAAAATGGGGATGCTGGAACATTGCTGCAGCAGGGTAGAATCATAGAATCATTTCTGTGAAAAACTTTTTCCTCATGTCCAGCCTAACCCTACCCTGCTGCAGCTTGCAGCCATTCCCTCTCCTTCTGTCGCTCATTGCCCGTGAGAAGAGACCAGCACCAAACTCTCTGCAATGCCCTTTCAAGCAGTTGTAGAGAGGGATGAGGTCTCCCCTCAGCCTCCTCTTCCTCA
>VZTM01026467.1:465072-505424 GCA_013400555.1 Jacana jacana
AGACCCCTGGGATCATCAAGTCCAACCATCAGCCCTACTCTACAAGTTCCCCCCTACACTAGATCTCTCAACACCACATCTAATCTACTCTTAAACACAGTCAGGGATGGTGACTCCACCACCTCCCTGGGCAGCTGATTCCACTGACTGACCACTCTCTCCGTGAAAAATTTTTTCCTAATGTCTAGCCTAACCCTACCCTGCTGCAGCTTGCAGCCATTCCCTCTTGTCCTGTCGCTCATTGCCCGTGAGAAGAGACCAGCACCAATATCTCTACAGTGCCCTTTCAAGCAGTTGTAGAGAGTGATGAGGTCTCCCCTCAGCCTCCTCTTCCTCAAACTAAACAATCCCAACTCCCTCAATCGATCCTCATAAGCCTTATTCTCCAGGCCTCTCACCAGTTTCGTGTCCCTCCTCTGCACTCGCTCCAGCACCTCGATATAACACCAGGATGAATCATTTAAAAAATACTCATTTTAGAAAAAAACCTGAAGGACATCCCAGACGACAGAGTGACCCCTGGAATCCTTTCTTTACACGAAAGGTCAGTGTATCTTTTCTCCTCAAGAGAGAAAAAGAGCAGAGCTGGGGAGCCACCTTACGTCCAGGGATCTACTCGCCTCCCGCTAAACAGGGCAAATAAAGTCGGCTTTCTCGCCGTAGCACTCACCGTTGATCATTTCCCCGCAGAGCTCTCGAATGCGCTGCTCGCTGGCCTCTTTGCCCTGCAACCAAGAGAAGGAGCTGCCCTTACACCAACCCCCTTACCAGTAACGGCCCCGCCAGGAGCTGTGGGAGGGGGAAGCTCCGTCCCGGCAGCTCGGTGGGACGCGCAGGGTCCCGCAAGGAAGAGCCCTGGGGTCTCTCTTCCCCTGTCCAAAAGGTGCTGACTTCGATTTAAGCAGCTCCCTCACACTAATGGCAGAGATCCGTTTCAGTGGTAGGATATTTCATCTGGGGCTTCTCTGGGGGGACTTGAGGGACTCCCCAGCTGTCCCAGCAGCAGGTGATACTTACGGGAGGCCCCGGTTTCCCCGTGATGCCGGGAACACCCTGCTCCCCCTGATGGCCCATGGGCCCTGGGTGTCCCGGGATCCCTGGCGCTCCAGCTGTCCCGTTAGGTCCTTGGACACCTTTTGGACCAAGTTCTCCTCTTTTTCCTGGCTGTGATGAAGAAAGAATAAAAGCCCCAATCACTTAAAGCAGGAAACACAGCCTGTTCTTCCCTCCAGGGGATTAGCTAAGCTTTTCCTTGGATTACCGGCACCGAAGGGGCTGATCACAAATGTTTCCTGTGGCACAGGGGGATTTTACAAGTACAGGTCATGGCAAGAGGAGTCCCTGCCACACCAAAACCATCAGGCACATCTGAATGTTTTGACTGCCACAAAATAACCCTGTCATTGTCAGGGGTTTTATAGCCTGGCCATGAAGAGAACATGCTTCTAGGAAACAATGCCAGAAGATAGTTTATGGAGATACACCACCAGAAGACGTGATAAGCACGTTTCCTCTCAAACCCTTCCAGGCACGAGCCCGTGGTGTCTTGACACGTACCTCTCCTTTTTGGCCGGGGGGACCAAAGGGACCCTGTTAAAAACAAAAGGGCAATAAGAAAGAATGATCCTTTCAGGAAATGTGTACCTAAAGCCCAGGCTCTGGGAAGCCATGGGGACATCAACATGGCATCTAGACCTGAGGAATCAGCTCCACTGAATCTGAGGACACTTACCAGTTCTCCTTTGTCACCTGGGAGGCCATCTGCTCCAGCAATGCCCTGGAGGTGGGATAACCAGAATTAACACTGCACAAAGATTGCAGACAACAAGGTTCACTCTGAGACGTGGGTAACCTCAGATCCTACGGGAGATGGGGACACCTAGCGCTTATGGAGCTGCTCCAGCAAGAGGAAGTTCTCTCTTCCCAAAGCTGGGCTCTACAGCAGCCTGTTCCCCTGGTGACAGCAGTGCTCATGGTGGAAGGCAGCTGGCACGAGGACCAGGTGCCCTTTGCACAAGCTGGTTCTGGGATGAAAGGCTGAATTCATACAGGTGACAGCCCCCCAGGGGTTGGATGGGAAAGACACCCCTTGGGCTGGCCTTGGTGTTCCTCTCACAGGAAATCTAAATCTCAGGTTCCCCAGCTCTAGGTCTCACAAAGAACATGAGTTTCCACTGACAGCTAAAGTCCAGTGTCCTGTGTAACGGCGTCCTCTGGGCTTCCTCAGCCCAAAAAGTCGTCTCTGGAATAGCTTCATCCTACCCTTAAACAGAAGGAATCCATCACGGGCTGAGGACCATCCCTTTCTGGAGATTTGGGTGTAAGGGTAGCTGAAGCTCTGGTGACATGACAAGGAACATCAAGCCAACAGCAGCGTGGGCAGTTCCAGCATCACTGGGGACTCTCTGGCCACATGGGCAGCGCTTCCACCTGGAATGCTGTGCTGCAGAGCTGGCTTAATTGCATGGCAATTAGAGCAGGTAACGACCATTGTTAGGGGAACTTCAAGAGCAATACAGGTGAGGTCAGTCTGTCCCTTGGCCCTTGCTGGTAAATAAGAAACATTTGCTGGAAAAGTGCATGTTTTCATAGAATCCTAGAATCATTTTGGTTGGAAGAGACCTTTGGGATCATCCAGTCCAACCATCAGCCCCACTCTACAAAGGTCTCCCCTACACCAGATCCCTCAACACCACATCTCATCCAATCAGGGATGGGGACTCCACCACGCTCTGCTGGAGGAAAACGCTGTGCTGTCAAAGGCTGCACCTCGGGCAGGGTTTAAAGGCCTCTGGTGACTACGGCACGGAAGTTACCCCAGGAGAAAGAGCAGTTTCACTTACCTGGTTACCTTTGGGACCAGGAGCACCAGTAGGACCCTGAGAATAAGTAAAAGAAAGAAGGCAAATGAGCTCAAACTGCTGTTTTCCTGTGAATTCCTGCTGCGGTCAGACATTCCCTCCCCAGCAAGGGGCTGGGAACGACAGCCAAGAAGGAGGGACAAAATCCTACTCACACTTCTTTGAAACAAGGAGAGAGTTTAAGCATCCTTTCGAGCTAGTTGGGTGTTGTAGGACAGTTTCTCAGGCCCCTTCCCTACAGCACCAAGCAGCTCTCCCAGACCAGGCAGGACCTCCTGCCTCAGGCCTGGTGGTCTTTTGCCCACCACGTCCTCCTCCAACCACACCAGAGAGACCTTCTAGAGATGGTCAATGCACCGCTCCCCGCCTGTCTGGCACAGGTTAACCTGCACTGGCCTTTTTCATACCATCCTCCTCAATCTCCTGAATAAAACTACAATGAATTCTGTGCTTTAAATCTTACTCTTCAAAAAGTCAGGATGGTCTTTCAGGGCTTTATCAGACTCCCAGATTTCCTGGGGATTTGGAGTCAGGTGCCCCTGACTTCGAGATTCACAGAACCACGTGGCCACAGGACCGAGATACATTTAGATGATGAAGTGATTATCACCCACAGGATAATTCAGGCAGCTTGAAAAACCCTTCGAACTTTAACTCCATCTATTTCTCTTCACAGAGGGGACATGGGACGTTTCCAGCCCAATTTTGTGGCCGTGAGTCCATTCAGCAGAGCCAATGAGGAGCTTGGAAGAAAGAAACCCCAGGAGTTTTTCTCTACTGCAAAATCCCTGTGGGAACTTCAACGCTTGTACCCATCAGATGGGATTTCTACAGCACAATCATCAGTCTGGCACCCACAAACTCATCTTTTCTTTTAATAACTGGACCTGGAGATGGCTCAGCAGAACAGAACCGAGGAGGAGGACAAACACATCCAACAAGGGCACATCATTTTGCTCCAGTCAAGCACTGGGTAAGTTTTAAAAAAGGGAGGATTTCTAGTGAAGAAAAAAAACAAACCTCTCTGCAAAACAGACAGTGGAATGTGGAGATGGAAGAATTGCTGTGGCTATTTATAACTCCCATTTCGCGTTTGCTGATGGCAAAGGCGATATGTTCTTTTCTGAACGTTACCATCTGGATTTATACCTCCAACTGCACAGAGTCTGAAGGCTCCATGAAAGTTCACGGCAGTATAACACGGCTCAGTCCCCAAAGACTGTGTCCCACAAGGAACAGCCCCTTAAGGAAAACCTTAGCCCAAAAGATCTGGATTCAAACCGGTGTCATTCCCAGCAGCAATAATCCCTCGCAGCAGGAACAAGCGACAGGACTTTGGGACCACCAGCTCCATGGGCCACCAGCCACCCTCACAACTGACACCATGAGAATCTGCTGACACCAGCACAGAGCCAACACAGACTCTGCCCTGGGCAGCCACCAGCACCCCGAGTCCCCAGGAATTTGATAAAAATCCTCAGGAACAATATTCAGCAATAACAGTCAAATCCTTCCCCTTCCCAATGTCCTGCTCCAACAAGATGGTTTATATGCCATCTCAATGCCTTTTTAAATCTTCTTTTAAACCTTTAAATCTTATTTTACATCTTATAAATCAAATGCATTAAACCTCCTGTATTTTTTGTGCAAGCCAACACAGGTACTGACAGGCTGGTTTACATTCCTGGCCACAGTCAGTCCAAGGACAGAGGAAAAGCTGATCAGGGCCTGGTAAAACAGGCTTGCAGGAATATTTTTTTGTCTTTTTTTCCCCAAAGGAAAAACCAAAAAAAGCCAGAACTGATCCCAGGAGAGCACGCTGGGTTCGCCACAGCTGGCGCCGTGTCAGCGTTTGGCTCCTGCATTTGCAGCTCTGCCCTGGGTACACGTGGGCACCAGCAGCCTGGGCTGGCACAAAGCAAGGCATTAAAAGCAACAAAGCTCCTCATCCATCCCCAGCAGAAACCATCACACCCCCCCAGCAGAAACCATCACCCCCCGCCAAGCAGAAACCATCACACCCCCCAGCAGGAACCGTCACNTTCCCCAGCAGAAACCATCACCCCTCCCAGCAGCAGAGGCTGTCTGAGCTATAAAGAGATAGTTGGAGGTTTTAGGGTCTTCCCAGCCCAAATCTTGGGTGGAAATTCGCCCTGCTCATCTCCAGCACAGCCCTCGCTGCTGCCTGCGGGGAGGACACCGGGCACACGTGGCTGTCACCGACACTGGTGGGACTGGGGTGGGCAACTGGATGTTTCCCTGAGCACCCATCCCGTAGGTGGAGGTGGGAAGTCTCCAGCGTTACCCAAACCCACCACGGTGTGTTTTCCTGGGGGAAGCTCTCAATGCACCAGGGTGTCAGGAAACCATCAACAGCTACGTCTTACAGTAGCTACGCTCAGCTTCAGAGCCAGAAATAAAAGCAGGACTCTATTCTCTGTCAACTTGAAGCAAAATTTTCCCCCTCCCTCGGGTGGGAGCTGCTCTCTGGACACCCGGCTGCTCCGTGCAGGGGCCTCTTCCCCTCTCCACATACAGATATGTTTTTCCTCACTGCAACGAAGCCCCAAATGCAGTCAGGACCCTGCAGCTCCACAATGACCCTCCTTGTTCTGCGCTTCCAGGCCCAGGGTCCCTCCAAGAGGCTCTTTTCAACCTGCCTGGAGCCAGCACAGAAGGGCCATTGTGGGACCCCTCGGTGGTGCCGCTCTCCTTGTTTACACAGGAATTTCACCTTCCAGCCGGAGCGGGGGGAGCTGCTGAACACAGGGCTACTGTTCTCCTGCAAGCCCTGGGCAAGTGTCACTCACTTTACCCCGCTGCCTTCATGTAAATGAGAATTAATTCATTTAAATAAAAAGTTGCATTTATTCTGCGGCGTGGGGCTGGGGTGTGCTGCTGTTTAGAGAGAAAATCACCGAGTAAACTGTAATTTAAAAGTCCAGAAATCCTAACCCAACACCTGAATAACAAAAATGGGTGAACTGTCTCTCCTGCACCCGTGAGGAGAAAAGCTTCAGTGAAATCAGCACATGGAGCAGGGAACAAACCCAAACAATCGTCTGTTCTGGCTAGAAATGGAGCCCAAAGTCTCTTTGGAACAGCTCCTGCTGCCTGAAAATAGTGTGAGCTCCTGAACTGAAATGGAAACAAGGATGGGAATGGCAGAGCTGTGATGCACCAGTCCCACGGGGTCTGTCTGGGGCACGTCGCAGCCACAGAGGGTGGGCTGGGACACCCAAGGAACCCACTTTCTACCCACCCTGCTCGTGGTTGCTGGGGTGACATCAGCTACCCCGCACCTGAGAGCCCCATCATGCTCTAATTTCACACCTCCTGACAAGGAGTTGGTTACAGATGTCTTCTCCTTACCCTGTCACCTGACTCTCCACGGATTCCAGTTGGACCAGGAAGGCCAGGCTCACCGCTGGCACCTTTGGGACCCTGTTAGGAAAACAAAAAAGAAACAGCTACAGCTTAAAGTCCCAAGAAACCCTGACCACCCTGACATCCCCAAAGTTCACCAGTCTCCATAGCACATTCACAAAGGTCCTTTTGTTTTTGATGTCCTCTCTCCTTCCTCCTTGCCCCTCAAGGACCTAGGGACCACTTTCCAACTGCTGGTACCTCTTGTGTTGGTTGGAGGAGCTCAAAGACTTCTGCCCCACCGCGTTTCTGTCACCCAAAGTGCCCCAGGGCTTTTGCTGTGACTCCTGACCAAGTGATGCTCCCAGAAGGTCCCACCCTCCACTTGTTTTTCATCTGGTTTCACTGGGGGAAAGGTGGACGCTGGCTGTGAACACTCCCATGGAGAGGGGAGGACAACAGATGAGACACCCACCATCCCGGGCAGCAGAAGGGGAGGAGTTGGCTGAAGGTGCAGGGGCTGGGAGTGCCCAGATCAAGGAGGAATTAAGGGGTCTTTACACAGGTCAATATCAATAAAAGAGATATTCAATATTCATTGTTCCAGCAGGCAGTTTATCCGGTCTCGTGCTTTTTCTACAGTCCTGCCTTCGCAGGGGTGTCAGCCTGGCTCTGGCCCTTTCTTCCCATCACTTGTTGCCCTCATGCACTCATCTGGCCAGAGCTTTGCAGAACAGTGGTCTGCCAGAAGGGCGATGCACATTAAATTACCCCTGAAAATAAATTGCAGGTTAAATTACCCACCTGGAAACCTCTGACACCGGGGGCTCCCATGGGGCCTTGAAGACCAAGTGGGCCCTGAAAAAAGAGATAGAAAAACTTTGGTAAGGAGAAAATTCGGGGCCAGCAAGTCACCTGTGTGATTAAATTAGCTCCTGTGGCTCAGTGGCATTGCTGATGGACCTCAGGACCCACCGTGAAGCGGTGCTTGGGGTTTATTAAACTTGATTAATATTATGATTTGTATCTATTAATGCTTAATCTGTACATATTAATGCAGCATACTCATTGAGCCATGAAGATCAGCGACAGCAAAAGGGGGAAGCACGATAGAGCACAGACAACATACGTTAAAGGGGGTCTGCGATTCCAGTATTACACTTTGAATGGATCCAGTTCTGCAAGAAACTACTGTAAAGCAGGTGCTGTGTGCTCTTGGCCATGAGAAAGGACAATTGGTCCACTTCCTTGGACATACTTTGTACCAGCAATACAGACAAAGCACCTTCTGCTGTTAGTGCAGGTGCTTTGAAGAGCCCTGCTCATTAGACAGAGCATGAACATTTAGAACATCACCGTTAGGAGTCTCTATTGCTTTCTGCTGAGGAAAATCACACATGATAAAGATCTTGGGCAAAAAAAAGCCCTGAAGTAATTTAGGGATCTAAATCCCATCTCGTCAAGTGTCTTCTTGAAACAGGGGCCTCAGGCAAAGCTCTGTCACCAGAAGGGACCTCAGCTTTGCCTCCTGTCACAGCTCTCTCTGCTGGGTGTAGAGTTGAGGGACATAAATGAAGTCCCAACCAGCCCCTGCAGGCAAGGGACGGGTCAGCAGGGACTGTCCCACGTCCCCAGGGAACCAGCCATCCCCTGGGGTGCAGGGGTGCCTGTGTTAAATGGCATCTCTCTCCTTTCCTTAAGGATTTCTCCCCTAATTCTACTAATTCCCTAATTTCCCTACAAATTCTCCCTGGGATCTGAGCATCCACCGCATCTTACATGGTTTTCTGGTTGTCACAAAGAGGAAATCCTCCTGTGATCTGTGACAATGTAAGATCTAAACCAGTGGCCCTTGTCCCTGCCAGGCTCTCAAGGCCATCACCGTCCACAGAAACCAGGCTCTGCCCAGGAGAAGGAGTCAATGAGGACTCTAATAACACAAATCAGAGATTAGGAATAAACACAGGTTCATCTGCTGCTGCACCCAGGTCAGAGGTTCTGCACCAACGCCATCAGCTCCACTGCATTTGATTTTTAGCCATAAAATATGATACCTTTTGTGGGACCGGCTATTTTGATGAAAAAATTGCAGGCATAAACCCAATCGTTATTGATCTAGTTTATCTCTAAGGCTGCTTTCCCTCTGCTTGGAAGTTTAAAGAGCAGCTGCTCACAACCAATAAATCACCACACTGTTCAAGTTCTTGCAAGTGGCAGGTAGCAGAAATCACAACAGAATCCTAGAATCATTCAGGTTGGAAGAGACCCTTGGGATCATCCAGTCCAACCATCAGCCCCACTCCACAAAGTTCTCCCCTGCACCAGATCCCCCAACACCACATCTCATCCACTCTGAAACACAGTCAGGGATGGGGACTCCACCCCCTCCCTGGGCAGCCCAGTCCAGGCTCTGACCACTCTTGCTGGGAAGAATTCTTGCCTCATGTCCAGCCTAACCCTACCCTGCTGCAGCTTGAAGCCATTCCCTCTCCTTCCATCGCTCATTGCCCATGAGAAGAGACCAGCACCAACCTCTCTACAATGGCCTTTCAAGCAGTTGTAGAGAGCAATGAGGTCTCCCCTCAGCCTCCTCTTCCTCCAATCTAACAGTCCCAGCTCCTTCAGATTTATTCTCCAGGCTCTTCCCCAGCTCCGTGTCCCTCCTCTGCACTCGCTCCAGCCCCTCCAGATCTCTCTTGTGTTGAGATGCCCAGAACTGGACACAACACTCAAGGTTTGGCCTCACCAGTGCTGAGCACAGGGGGACAATCACCTCCCTACTGGTGTTAAGATTTGCTGTAGGCTTCTGGATTTCAAAATGAGAGTAGGAGGGAGGGGAAAATAAGAAAGGAAAGAAGCCCAAAACCACTTGGAAGGTCAGGTCCAACCACAGCAGCAACTCTACCTGGGGAGTGACAAAATAAAAGGTACCCCAGGCGTTTTTAGAAGTGCAAACAGAACCAGGTTGTTGTCATCCTGGTATCATATCCTGGCCAGTAGGTGGAGGGAGGTCATTCTCCTCCTCTGCTCTGCACTGGTGAGGCCACAACTGGAATACTGTGTCCAGTTCTGGGCTCCCCAGTTCAAGAGAGACATGGAACTGCTGGAGAGAGTCCAGCGTAGGGCTACAGAGATGATGGAGGGGTTAGAGCATCTCCCTGATGAGGAAAGGCTGAGAGAGCTGGGACTCTAGCTTGGAGAAGAGAAGGATGAGGGGAGACCTTATTAATGCTCACAAGGATCTGAAGGGTGGGCTGAAGGAGGATGGAGTTGGACTCTTCTCAGTGGTTCCCAGTGACGGGACGAGGGGCAAGGGGCACAATCTGGAACACAGGAAGTGCCATTCAAATAGGAGGAGAAATTTCCTTGGGGTGCGGGTGGCAGAGCCCTGGCAGAGGCTGCCCAGGGAGGGTGTGGAGTCCCTTCTCTGGAGACCTTCCAGCCCCACCTGGATGCAGCCCTGAGTGCTGTGCTCTGGGCAGCCCTGCTTTAGCAGGGGAGTGGGACTGGGTGAGCTCTAGAGGTCCCTTCCAGCTCTGACAATTCCCTGAATCCATGATCTGTTATCCTCTCTGCAGATGAGGAGGGACACACCAGGCAGCTGGACAGTGATTTTCAGGTTTGAGTGGCCACTCCTGCTGCTTTTTCATTTCTTGGGCTCTGAGATGATGCAGGGAACGCAATGAGAGCAGGAACAAGATGCTCCACTGGGGACCTCAGCAGTTTCCAACCAAGAGGTTTCCAAAAAGTTGTCAGTTCACAAAGTAAAAGTGAAAACTGCCAGAGATTTTGGGGGGTGGGATTGTTTCCTGGGGGGTGGCACTGACAAGCTCCCAGTGAGGTAAAGCTGCTGCGGTGCTGGGTGGGAGGAGAAATGTGGGAAGAGATTCCCCACCTGAAAACCCTTCTGGTGTTGCAGCCTCCCCAGGGCTGTGAATCTGGAGGCATTTTCACACACTGTGTAAGAAAAGCAGGAGGTTCCCAGCAGGTCTGAAGCCTTTTAACCTTTTTGAAGCCCCTGTCATTCATCCCCATGAGGGGTTTCCCACTTTGCTTCTCGTACAGCTTCAGGTTTTGCAGGGAAATTCTACTGCTCCGAGGAACGTGGCACAGGAACGGGGAGGAGTTCACGTTCCATGTGCTCCTGGCAAGCAGGAGCTTTGCTTCATTAACACCTCACATTCAGCACAAGCTCCCCCACCCTCATGGGGAACTGCTGCCTGTCCAGCCGCTCCTGTCTGACTGTAGGAGCTCCACAAACCTCTCGGACACCTGGACAACTACAGCCGCCTGTGCCGAACTGACAGCACGGAGCTGACAGGGAGAGCAGGATCTCACCCCACTAACGAGGGAAGTAATTCCTCTGCTGCCATAACTCCTCAGAGGCAATGCCAAGAGAGAAGGTGGCCTTTAGTTTTATCCACAGGGTAATCCCAGCTGCTGAACTCAATTTCGCCACCGACTTGATGTACACACAGTGTCGTACTTACCGTTGCTCCCCTGGGTCCTGGCAGACCCCTGTCACCAGGAACACCAACATCACCCTGGCAAGAACACCAAAGTCAGTCACCAGAGTCATTCAGGAGCCACAAATCCACCGTCCCCAGCCCACTGTGGAGCCAGATTCCCAGATCCCAGGCTATTTCAATCCCAAATCCCCTGACCCGCTGCCCCATCCACGAGCCTGGCTTGCATGGAGCAGCCTGAGAGCACCCATCATGTGTATTACAGGCACTTATGGCCTTCCTAAAGCTTTACTGGTGCAGGAAAGCAGCACATGAGCCCCAGCTTCACAGCTGGATTTAAAACACACTCACCAAAGCTCACAATAAGCATAAAAGATGGGGATACGTACAGGGATGCCCGGCTCTCCAGAGGGACCCGCCTCTCCCATCTCTCCAGGGCTGCCCTGCACAGGAGAGAGCAAACACTGGGTTAGGACATCACTTCAGAGAAGGAACAGAGGAGGGAGTTAGTGCCTGGGTCAGGAAATAAAAGCAGCTTTAAACTTTTACAGTTTTAAGACTGAGAAAACTCTAAAGAATGGACATTCAATGACATTTTATGGACAATTTAAAGACATTTTATGGACACCTAAAGAGCAGATGAGCTCTATGTCCTGTCCTTGGGAGCAGGGAGAGCTGCCAGCCCCAGGGCAGCCCCACCACAGCCCAGCTCGGAGGGAGTGAGACAGGGAGGCTCTTTCAGAGGGATGCTCAGGACACCCCACTTCATTCATTTTCTCATCACCTTGATGCAGGGAGAAGCGTCTCACGCATGAGGATTAACAAGAATATTTTATATTTATATATAAATAACTAACAAGGATAATGATGTGGGTGACATCTTTAGTAGCTTCCCCACCAGAACCCACCGTTAGAAAGATTCACTTACTGGTTCACCCTTTGAGCCTTTAATACCTGCTCTTCCAGGCAGCCCCTGAAAAAAATACAAAGCAACCCCAACATTAAAGCAACATCAGAAGAAGTGGAGATATCAGATTTGGTATCCTGGTCTGATTTGGCACACACATGGAGCAACATTTGCTTGAAGCAAGGAAGGATTTACATTTCTGCAGCTTCCACCAGGAAAATGATGGTTTTGATTTCCCTTCTGTTGGCTGCACTAACAGCTCCACATACACTAATCCTGGGTAATTAGAGCAAAGAGGAGGAAAATACAAATACAGCACCAGCAGCAACAGTTTGCACAGCAGAAACCTCTCTCCAGAGGAGTTCAAAATATTCTGTAAGACAGGAAGAAAGGAATGCTCCAATCTATTTAAATAGTTAGAAGATGGGGAGGTGAAACCCTTTGCCAGAGGCAAAGGCAGGGACAGAGCTTGGGATACTGTCCAACTCTGCTTCCTTGTATCCCAGATCTTACTTTCCTGCGTGAGGGATGCATATCACTGGGATGTGAAAGAGAAAATCCCTCTCAAATATCAATCTTAAGAAGAGCCAGAGTGGCCAAAAGCCAGGGTATCACTGCATTTGGTGCTACTCCAGATGGCTTCCATTCTGCCTTGTACAGGGCACCCCTGTTTGTATGGTGGGAAAAGGGCACTTCCTCTTGGCTTAAATCAAGACCCTTGTGAGGCAACACGCAAAATGACACACATGCCCCCCTCCCTAGGAAGGATCTCCATGGACACAGGCCATGCTGCTGTACCCCCTGAAGGTGACGGGTCCTGCTGCCATACTTACAGGGAGTCCGTTTGGTCCCTTCTCTCCAGGAGCACCCATGCGAGCTGCATCACCCTGTGGATATTGAGAGGTCAGGAGGGACCCTCCAGTACCAGAAAACAGTCTGACACAGGCAAGGGACACATTCCCAAACAGGCATTTCCAATATCCTCCCTCCCCAGGACCAAAAAACCTGTTGTGTCTACAGAAGGTGGGCACCAACTGGATGCCCAGAGCTCCCAGGTGTGTCCCCTGGCAGCTCCCAGCCTTCCTTGAAGGACATGGTCCACGTTCCTGTGGGATCACCAGTCAAAAATCAGGCAACTGGTACCTGACAGCGCTTTGTCCACAGGCCATTCAAATAAACAGATGCCTCTGTCAACAAATCTGAGAAGGCATCTCGGAAGGCCCAGAGCCAGCCAACAGGAACCACTAAGTCTAGGGACACATTGAGTTTAAATCATATGTGCATCTTCTTGCTTCAGGGAATTTCCTTGGGATTAATTAACAGATGCAACTTCTCTCTTCTTCACTAGTTACACTATTGGAAAGTTCTTTAGAAGCAGAAGCTTTCCAGCCATGCTCTCTCTTGACAAGCACCAGCAGCTTCGCAATCCATGTGGGACACTAATGGAAATCTCTCCTGCAGTGTTTAAGTAGGACTTTACAAACCTTCTCACCATCGAGTCCAGGAGCTCCATCTCGTCCATCCTTGCCAGGCATGCCCTGCAACCACACATGACATGGGTTAAGGTTATGGAGCAGATACTATGGTTTGCAAAATGCAGTCGCATCAGAGAACCTTTCAGCAATGGGTCTGACTCCAGTTGTACTGGGGGACGGGGAGACCCTTCATCCACAGCAGTGCAACTGGGACTGGTCCAGCCAGGATTCTACTGAAGGTTACACAGACCCTCAGAGCAGAAGGTCAATAGCAAAGACTGTAAAATGCAAGATTTCTCCCATCATGTTTTATCTCACCTTCTGCACACAGGACAACAGTGAGACTTACACCCTATTTCATTGACTTACGGGTTCTCCTATGAGCCCACGAGCCCCTGGGTTTCCTTTCGGTCCAGGTCTACCCTAGAAATCAACAATAAATTCCGTGTTACTCAGGATACCACCCTTAAGAACAATCAATCACTCACCAAAGACAACACTCAGTGGGGACATTTCATTCAGTTCCTGCTGGCTCCTGTCCTGTTCCTGGAGGTAGAGCGGTTCTTTTTGGACACACCAGAAAACCCAAGGCGTAAGAAGCACTTGGGCATCCTTAATAAGGCTTAAACATCTCATTTCTGAGGGAACACTTTTTCACCTCTTTTAAATAGAGTGGGGACAAACCATAACAAACACGTGGAACGGATTTCTTTACACGTCACACCCAAAACCGGAGCGGACGGGTGTTGTTCTGCACTTACAGTGTCGCCTTTGGGCCCCCTGAATCCTTGAGGTCCTTTGGCTCCTTGGTCTCCCTGTGACAGAGGAGGAAAAGCCATTTAGGTCTCTTCACCAGGCAGGGACAAACACTAACGTTTGGGGGCTGTAAAGGAGGAAGGGTTGTGCGCCATTCGCTGCCATCAGCAGAGACGGGAGCGCACACCTTCCCCCCAGAGCTCGGCTCCACTTTCTCAGTTCCGCTCTGTAATTCCCAACACACAGACAGATCCCAGCAGGGACTTCACCAACAAGCCCTCAGGGCAAAGACCATCTTCCCCCTCATCTAATGAAGTGTTTTCTTTACCTGTACCAAGGGGAGGAGAAAAGCTTTAATATTTACCCTCCAGACCTTGCTTGGTGTAATTAGAGTCATAGAAGATCATCAAGGTCCAACCCCCTGCCCTGGGCAGGGACACCTCCCACCAGAGCAGGTTGCTCCAAGCCCCATCCAGACTGGTCTTGAACCCCTCCAGGGATGGGGCAGCTTCTCTGGGCAACCTGTGCCAGTGTCTCACCACCCTCACAGGAAAGAATTTCTTTCTGGTATCTGATCTAAATCTCCCCTCTTCCAATTGTAAACCATTACCCCTTGTCCTGTCACTACACTTCTGACAAAGAGTCCCTCTCCAGCTCTCAATGCCACCACACAGGGGGTGGTGCTGCCTGGGGGTCAGTGCAGATTGGTGTGTTGGCTGGTGTAGGCAGGTGAAGGCATCTGCCGTTGAGTGGATGAGATATTATCCACACTAAGCAGAGGCTGGGTGGCAGGCCAGTGGGAAACACCCTTAGAAAGGCCATAATGCTGCAGATGAGGTTCTGGTCTCACATTTGGGCATGGTAAGGAGGGTAACAAGGCTCTGCCCACACGTAGGCGTCTGGTTCAGTGTTCTACACTTCAGCCCAGAGCTCTGCAGAAGGACAAGGACTGCATCTTTAAAATGCAACTATTTCTGCTTCTAGCAAAAGCCCTTGGAGCTACGGGCACCTGGGAATAGACCAAGATTTGGGCAAGATCTCAGGAAGAAATTCTTTGCTTTGAGGGTGGTGAGACCCTGTCCCAGGTTGCCCAGAGAAGCTGTGGCTGCCCTATTCCTGGAGATGTTGAAGACCAGGCCAGATAGGACTTTGAGCAATCTGGACTAGGGGGAAGTGTCCCTGCCCAGGGCAGGGGAGTAGAAATAGATGATCTTTAAGGTCCCTTCCAACTCTACCCATTCTATGATGTCAGCTCAGGATAGCGCTTACTGATTCTTCTTCAAAACCCTCTTTCCCAGGACCACCACAGATGCCCCTCTCAAGTGCTGCTGAAGCTCAGAGAAGAGCAGTGAGGAACAGAGAGGGATGGAAATGTGGTGGGCTTATTCTGGCAGGGGGCACACCGGAGGGAAAGACATCATGAGACCTGGGGCAGGTGAAATAACACTGCTCTAACTGGAGGGAACAAGGCAGAGGGAATGATCTGGTGGAGACGGTCAGCACAGCTCCCCTCTTCACTGGCAGAAAGAGTTTGGTGCAGGAGGAATAAACATTAGGCTTTGGTTGTAGAAGGCAGGGCCATGGAGATGATGAGAAGCAGATACATACAGCTTTCCCTGGAGGTCCTGGGATTCCAGGTGGCCCTCTGAAACCGATGTCACCCTGCAAAGAATAACACATCATTGTAACGTGGTGGTTGGCAGAGGGGGAAGTAACAGTATCCCCATCTTATACCACAATCTAAGAAAACACACAAAGCCCTGAAAAGACACCCCATAGTTGTTGCTACTTTCTAATACCATCTGGCAAGTGATCCCCCAGGAACAAGCAGTTTTTCACTCTGGATCTCCCCACCACCGTCTCTGCGATACACTGACATCGTTCCTGGCCTCGCTGTCTTAACACACACTTCTTCCTAAATAAATGGCTGCCTTTATCAAATTCCAAGCTGTTCAGCCTCCAGGGCAATGGTCAAGGGACTTCAGCAAAAGTCCAAAGCTGGAGACTGACCCTGTTCTCACTGAGGAGACTCTTCACATCCTGAAAGTTTTTGTCCACCAGTGATTCTTTGGCTTTTTCTTGTAAAGAGATAGAAGTGCAATGTTCATGACAGATTTCTCTGTTTTGGGGTTTTTTTTTTGTGAGATTCTTTAGCATTGTCAGTCCTGCAGGGACAGCACTTTGTCCTTCTTGTCTGAATCCTTAAATCAATGCTGGTCCTGGTCCTATCAATCCCTCATGTACGTTGGCTCCTCCTGCCTTTGGAAGGCTGTTCTGCTTGGGTAGGTGCAGGAAAGAGCCGGCACTCTGCATCTTTACCAGTTCCCCAGTGGTCTCCAGTAAGGACAAATATCACCTAGACCTTGCATGACAAAAACTGGTGGTAGAGAGGGAAAAAATAAAATACAATCAAGAAGGTTTTTCTTACTCTGTCACCAGCTGGACCCATTGGACCAGGGAGGCCTCTTAGTCCTCTTGGGCCCTAATTAAGAAAACAAATCAGTTAAAACACCATCACTGCTAAACATAAAACAGCAGAACAGCATGATGTTGCCACTCATCAACACAGAGAACATTAAGAAACAGTGCAAAGCACCAGAAAGCTCCATCTTCTGATGCACAAACAAGACATTTTTCCCTTCAGCAATGAGCTCTGAGCAAGTGACACTGGAGACACCCCATGCAGAGAGGCATCTGGAGTCCTGCTGTCCCCAGCCGGTGCAGAGCTCGGCCTCAGATCCACCCAAAACTGTCCAGGGCTCTCCTGGAGAACCAACAAGACAGTGGCTATTGCTTGGGTGTCTCATCCCAGGTGAGGTACCAAAAGCAGGACCTGAATTAAAGCTCAGTGAAACCAGCACTATTTGGTTTTTCACCAGCATTGTCACATCTTTGATTATGCCACGGCAGGAGCTTTTGTGTGACACAGGATGATTGATGGCACCACCGAGTTTCACAGCACAAAGGCCCCAAGAACTGGTCTGAAGAGAAGGTGTTACCTGCAGGCCAACACTACCAGGGACACCTGGGGGACCAGGGGGGCCAGGATTGCCCTGGGAGAGAAAAAAATTAATTAGACAAAGGGTGAGACAACAGGAGACTGCCAACCTAAAGCCAGGGACCTCCCCATCCTACTTCTTCTTCAGCTCCCTCCCACTCAGATCTCTCCTTCAGAACTTCCTCCACGAGCAATTTCTTCCACGTGCAAGAACCCTTGGTCAGCCAGGGGTTCACCTGCGGGATTTAATGCAGGGCTCACTTCTTTCCCTGAGCTGACATCCCTGCACGTGAAACAGCAGGCGTTAACTTATGGAACTGATCTTAACCTGATGGTTATCTGCATTCTTGAGGCACCAGCGTGCAGTCAGACACGCAGAGCAAGGGCAGCCAACACGCTTCAGTCACGGTACCTTCAGCCAACTGCCTCCTTCCTCCCTGTCTTCTTGAAGAAACTACCCATTCTGGAGCTTTTCAAGAGAAAATTCCTCCCTCCCCCACCCCCCTTAGGATGAAGTTTACCTTTTCTCCGTAGTTTCCTATTTCCCCAGGTTCTCCTTTGTGACCAGTGTGTCCCTAGAAGTAAGAGCTCCAGTTACTTACAGTCCAGTACGGGTCTGTTTCAAAATTTCACTTTTGTGAGACAACTGTGAGGCCTAAACCCACACAACCCAAACGACTTATTGGGAGAATCACCTAGATGTGTGCTGTAAAGAGGTGAACAGAGGTCACTTCTGGGGTTAATTAGCCGTGGACCTTGGGTATCTTTGTGTCAGATCTAGTTTCAGGAAACACCAAGATTCAGTCTTCAGGAGCGACCTGCAGTTAAGACCAGGCTGGGGGTCTCCCTGCACAATTCTCAACTACAGGTCAGGGATGAGGACTCAGTTCCCATGACTTCTGAAAATGGGGCCGAGAAGCTTCTGAAAACCCCATTCTGCATCTTTAACCTCCCTTTTTGTTTAAGTCATCTTTAACATCTGCACCACCCAGCTGGCAATGAAATCCACGTCCCACTGAAATCTTTTATAGAAAACTCAGATACAATTTGCTTCTTGGCTCCCTTCCTACTGCTGCAGGAGAGACCCAGAACTAATTTCAGCCATGGCAGATGCTGTTCCTCACCACCCAAAAGGTCCTGTGTATCGTTTGCATCATAATGGGAGACCTTCACAGGTTTTTTCCATTTCATAAGCTATGAATTTTGAACAGCTTTACCCTAAACATGGTCTATTTCTAACGACAGATATGACTCAGCCCAGAGACCAAACAGACCTACGAAAGGTCAGTTCATGAGGAATGAGAGCATTTCCCGGGAGATGGTCCAGCCATTGCCAACTTCTGCTAAATCCTGCTAAAATAACTTGAGTAACCCATTACTTCTGCTTGCTGCTGGAGTGTAACTACTGCACAGCATTCATGTGAATCACAGAGGGGACAGGAAAGGAGCTGTTTGATTACTGAGTGAGGTCTCTGGAGGGTTGCAACCTAGAATTTATGTACCAGCATCAAACAACATAAGCAGAAAGCTGCCTGCTGCTACACTGGGTACAAAATGACAATTAAATTGTATTTAGTCATGCAAGTTAGGCCTTGCTACAGTAAAGCCTGTATCTCTCCACGTACAGGGTCTGAGAGTGCAGTTTATGAACTGCTGAGATTTTTTTACAGCTCTCCCTGAAGTCTGGAAAGGCAGCACGTGGTTCTCGAGGCAGCCCTGAAGCCCTGCTCCCTGTCTGCTCCTGGTCACCAGTCATGCCTGGCAAAGGCTTGTCCCAGGCAAAGGGTTAAACTTCATTTGTAGGAATCAACGGCTGCGGTTGAATCTTCCATCTGACAAAGACTGCAATATCCTGCACTGTGTTTTTCTTACCTTGAACCCTGGCATCCCTGGTGGACCTGGAGGGCCTGGTGGGCACAGAGCTGGGCACTGGAAGGAACAGAAACACGCTTTGGTTCATCAAGCAGAGACAGCACAGCCAGGGCAGACGGTTTCATTACTTGGGAGAGGTGAAAAGGTCAAGTGGGTTTTGGCTGCAAATTCACTACGTTTAATTCACTCAAAGAATCGTGTATTTCCTGGCACTTCCCTATGAGAGAGAGAGCCCTAAACAGCTCCTCAGACCCCCTGTAACCCACCAAATAATGACTCAGGCACTTACTGCTGCACTTCAAGCATGGGCTGGGAGAGATTCTGAAGGCAGATCCTCATCCACAGTCCATAATGCTGGAGAAGGCTCCCCGTGAAGCTGGATGGTAACTTGTAAACTGCCAGGAACACAGTTCATTCCATGCATTCACTGACCCCTACTGATTTCCATGAGACAATTCACCGACCTGAAATAAGGACAAGCACCAGAGTTTATCAGAAGGGGAGCCATAGAAAAGACAAAATAACCCAGATACCAAAAAAAAAAAAAGGTATCTAGGGGTGGGTGAGCTCCTGGTGAGAACTCCAGTTTGACTGGGAACAAATCAGAACATGCATGAAAATTTAATGGGGACTTAAAAGGCCACACTGTGAAAACTCTAAATTGGGAACGAGAGTTTCTTCTGCAGGTTTTCTTTCCTTTGTCTGTTTTTTCTTTTAATAAAATCCTCAGGCAACACCTCTGCTGCAGAAATTTAATTTTCTAGTATATTCCACGGGGTAACTTAAATTAAACTTGCAGAAATAGCATCGTTTTCTATTAACTCCCACGTGACTCGCCCAGAAGGCAGCCCAAAGCGAGTCTCAGCTTCTTTTGGGGCACACCAATTAGAAACCCAAAGAGCCTGTCACAACAACAGCTGCGAAATCTGGAGACACCACTTCCATCGGCCACGGATTTAAGGCTCCTTTCGTTCCCCCTCCAAGAAAGGAACCGGGACTTTCTCCCGGGGAAGGCAATCTCAACAAAGCATCTGCCCACAGGAACCGAGAGCCACCCTCCATGGAAACAAACAGCACAACAGGCAGGACCTTTCCTCTGGCAAACAGATGCCTGAAAAGCTGCTGTGGTTTCACCAAACGCTGAAAGTTGATTGTAAATGAGGATCGTGGGCAAAACCTGCGTCCTGGAAAGCAAAGATCAAGGAGGGAAAAAATAATAAAATAAATAAAAAAATCAGCACTAGCATTATCCTACCTCCTTGAAAGCACGTTTCGGTCTCGTGAAAGGGAAGTTGTGGCTGCCCCATCCCCGGAGGGGTTCAAGACCAGGCTGGATGGGGCTTGGAGCAACCTGCTCTGGTGAGAGGTGTCCCTGCCCAGGGCAGGGGGGTTGGAACTCCATGATCTTCAAGGTCCCTTCCAGCTCTAACCATTCTATGGATGCCCAAGCAACGCTGATACGTGGCAGTTTAGACCTGTGTCTGCAGGTCAGAACGGGACAGGTCTAATGGCCTGACAGTCATCCAAGATACACCAACAAAAACTTAAACCAAGGGTTAAACCATCAAATATTTTCTTGCTACATCAAGGAAAACCTACCTGCAGGTCCCCACCGCCATCGGGAAAGGTGCCTGGAAGACCCTGAAATTCATGAAACGTGGCCTTTTAAGTACATGAAGAGAAACACCCAGAGGAAATAAAGTTTGTAGAAAATGCACTTTCCAGCCCCAGCTCAGCTGGACCAGCATGAGGCAGATATCCAGCCCCACAGTGCAAAATGCAGCCCCTGAACCCAGAGCATTATGAGCAGCGTCAGTCCTCAAAACAGACAAAGCAGGGGTGCCATTATCTTCTGGGGAGGCACAGATCAGCTTTGGAAGGTAATGAAGGTGATGAAGACAGCAATTAGAGAAGAGCAGCTGTGCCTGGCCCTCCTTCAAACAACAGAAGCTCCTTGGGAAAGACATCTCCATCCCTCCAACCCTCCAGAGCTACCACAGCGAACCCAAACCAGAGACCTGTTGGTTTCAAGTCCCCCTTGCTGACCCTACAAGGACACATCATGACCTAAGCATCCATATAAACCTCCTGAGACCAGAAAACCCACCCTGCAGTCCATCAATGCCATAAAGTCTGGATGCCACTGGGCTCTTCCACCCACCCAGCACAGCCAATTAACAGGAGATAACGAACAAGCTGAAGCACAGCCAGTGAAAAGCCACTGCTCGCCATGGGGCACAGCCCTTAGGGCCTCCCCAAAAGGGAGCGCTCAAGGCAATGGCAGCAAACAAAATACACACATTCCAGCAGCCAGAAGAAAATTCTGGACTCCCCATGAGAATTTTCTTATATTTATTTGCAAATCTCAACTTACGGGAGGTCCAGGTGGTCCAGGAGGCCCTGGGAATCCCGGCAGACCATAAGGTCCCTAAAAAGAGGAAAAAATAGTAAGAATTTCCCTTCTTAATCATTGAAATGAAAGTGAAAAGGGAGAGAAATGGTGGCTCCCAAATACCACTGCATATTTGGGAATGTGGGGCAAGATATCTTTAATGGCACTAAGCTGCAGCTTCCTTTCTGCAGAGGCAGAGGCATCTGGAAGAACAGGGATTAAGACAGAAGAACGTACCCCTGCATCTACATCCCCGCTTCCACTGACTCTGGACCCCTCTGGTGGAGCTGTGGGCACCTAAAACCAATGGTATCCTTCTGCAGAATGGGCTCAGACCCATTCTTTGAGGATGTTGAAAGCACACTCCAGTCAGTAACTGACTTCTGTTCTCATGACATAAGGTGCTCTCTTGGCCTTACTCAGAGCTGGCAAAGGAAGACACGGCTGCAAGTGGTTGCACGTCTTTGGCATTGCACTGGTTGACTGGGGTGACCTTACACAAGCTGGTTACAAGGAATAGCATTGCCCGTGGTTGTTTGTAGAGCTTGTAATGTCTTCTTGCTTCCAGAATGGGGTAAGAGACCAGAAATGAACCTCATTCTTCTGCTGGCTGTGGCACGTGCAGTGAATGAGGATCAAACAGTAGGAGAAACTCACAGGAGGACCCCGAAATCCATTTCCACCTGGGAGCCCACTGGGTCCTGGAGGTCCCTGTTGAACAGAGAGAAGAGCTTTACACCCGTGGTGACCTTGCAGAGCTGCCAAAGCCCAGGAACAAACAGTCTGGCTGTACTCATTTGGCTAATCCCCCTGAGGAGCCCAATCCTGCACCCAGACCATCAGTTAACCAATGGACATCTTCCATTTTGCTCCACCTTCCCATAGAGCACACCCTTGTCATCATTGCACATTGTCCACTGTGGCAGACACAGGTGGACAACAGGGTCAGGACACAGAGCACCTCTGAGATGCCCCAGGAACCCACCAAACTACAACTGTCCTAGAATCGGTCACTTCCAGTGATTCCAAGGCTGCTGTGCCTTGAACTGACAGGAGTGCCAGCTGCCCTCAGGTTGCAGTGAAAAACCCTTAAAGCCTAGAAAGCTGGTGACCTGCAGGCCCCTACATCCCTCTGCCCAGCACAGGAGAGGGACTCAAAGCCTAGGGTGGGTTTGTAACACTCAGGGGATCCAGTAATGCTAGTATAGTAATTTAAACCTGATTGCTTTTTTTTTTTAAAAAGACTCTCATTACTTACTGGAGGTCCTGGTAGCCCCTTGCCCTGGAAACAATTAGAAGAGTAAAAGGTGTTAGAAACTAAGCATACAGGAAGAAAAATAAATCTCAGAAAATGCTGCTCTTTTTTTTTCTTGCAAGTTCCCTTAGCACTCCCTTGTCCCCAATTAGTGTAACTTGCAATCAGAGCAGAGCTAGAGTCTTAATGAATCCTTTGGTTGCCTCTGATAATTTGTATTCCCTTTACATCGCCGTTACCTATGAGACATCTCTAAGTAAAGCCACCTACAGTGACGTGACAGTGGGACACAGACACTTGTGAAAACAACATTCAGGTTTATCTACTTCCCCCCCCTTATTTTTTTATTTTCATTTTTATTAGACATTTTCTAATGGCTAATAATTTTGATAGCGTTTGATAAGCTGCAGATCTTGGAGTTACTCACAGCTGGTCCAGGTGGCCCAGAAGGTCCTAACGCACCCTACAGGAATAAACCAGAGTGGACATTAGCAGGGATAGACCAGAAAGCTCCACATGGGCAGACACCATCCATCCAACTCTTCTTGACACCCATCTTTGTGTGAGAACTCCAGCGGTGCCCTCCAGGCACAGCATGTGGCTGGAGATGCTCAGCTGAATTCCCAAATGCAAGGGTAGAAGCTTATGGATGAGGTCTCTGCCATTCCTGATTAATTACTTGATCAAAGGACGTTTTAAGCCAGCAGGGATGGACGTTCAGAACCGGCCCCAGCAACTTTCTTCCCCGTTTGCTGGGAAAGGGAGAGCAGAGACCAAAGCATGAGCTGCTCCTAAAAGACTAATCAGACACTTGTGCAAGTCACAGCTGGAGTCAGATTAGCCTCCATGAACATTTAAAGGTTCATAAATTGAATTTCATCCATTTGAAATATTCTTATTCATAATACTGCCATGTCGTAGATCCAACAACTAAATCATCTGAAACTATTTACAAGCTTTGGGCTCTTTCTGGTGAATTTATATTAATTCAGACATTCTTCCCTTCAAAGCAAAGACAAAGATTTGGCAGCTTCTGCCTCTTCACCAGTTTCCTTGGCAAACCCCCAATCTCCTTTACCCAATTTGCATTCTTATTCTTCAGCTTGACTGGGGTTTGGTGATCTTATGTCTTAGACTAGAATTAGGTTGTTCTTGAAGTTGTTATGTCTCTGCTTACCTAAAGACAGTGCCACGGACAGACCGACCCTCCTAATCCCGGTGTCGCATCGCAAAGATGCCAGCGCCGGCCGGGAGAACGTAAAATTAATGATAGGGGGTGATTCTGAAGCAGAAAATGAATGGAAATATAACAATGATCAAAAAAAAATCCACCCCAGAGTGGTGTATTGAGCTTGGCCAGCAGTTGGTGAGATATCTCCAAGAGATATTGGGGGTGTGCTCCTGAGTGAGGAGCTGAGGGCATCCTCAGAAAATCGCTGCTGCTGCAGCAGGAAAGGGAAAGGGGACAAAGAGTGATTACAGCCCAAGGCTTCCTCAGTCTCTTGCCAACCAGATTGCCCCAAAATTCTCAAAATGCTGCACAGAAGCATCTCATGAATGGTGTCCTGAGCTGGAATTAAATGCTTTCTACCCCTAGGACCACAAGAACCGGGCAGAGCTGGAAAATCTCCCACCAGGCTGCAGCTTATTGTGACCCCAGGGATGACTCCAGCCCTTCCCCGATGTTCTGCTGTACTAAAGGAGATTAGAAATATTTTCCCTTGTTAAGCTTAAGGAGGCAGATAGCGAGGGCCCAAAGGCTCATTAGGAGCAGTCTTGTGGGGAGAGGGCTGTAATCCAATAAAGATCAACTCTGCTGCCAATGTCAGCTCTTTCCCTTCTCAGGCTGCAGGTTACTCTGCTCAGCTCCCAGTCCCTTTTATCATTAACACCCTCACGATGAATGCTGGTGGTAAGGGGCACACTGGGACCTCACCCACAAAGAAACCATTGAAATCCAGGCACTTACTGGATTTTGGATACTACACCCTAATCCTGCCCCACCGAAACCAGCTGTGAAGCCCCCTCCTGCTTTGGCCCACATGCCAAAAGGTTGGCAGGTGACCCAAAACTGGCACTTTACTCCCCTTAATTTTCATATCCCTGAGGGTGAGGGTAAAGCGCAGCAGAGAATATTCTGGGTACAGTAAAAGATCACCGAGTCCCTGAGCGACCTGACGTGACTCCATGAAGCTCCAAGGAGAGATTCTGATTTACACCTCGATTTTAATAACCTTGTCTGACTCAACTCGTTCTCCCGGTAACAATGTTCTTTCTCTTTTGATTAGAAAACAATCTCACCATAATTTATCGCTTTACAATGATATACCTCATGGATATACAACTACAGAGTGTAGGAAATACTTGGTCAAAATGACATTTGTAAATAAATATGAATAATGATGTTTCCCTCATTGCTGATAGTGTAAAGCACCAAACTTCAAAACGGCCTTTGAAAACTTTGCATCGAAGGGCACCAGTTTCTAGCACTGAGGGCAGAACCCAGCTCGTTCTTGGCTAAAAACAAGCAGGATTTTTAATTGAAAAACCACACAGGCTTGATCTGATCAGTCTGTGCAGAACCAGAGAAAAGGTAACGCATGCAGACAGCAATGGGAGTGTATAAGATAAACACCATTTTGGTGTGGTGCCTTCACAGCACTGGGACATGGATCACCACTGAACTGGTGAATTGTGGCTCAGAGAGGAAAATCACCCTTCAGCAATAAGGTATTACCAAAAAGGGTCTTCCCTGAGCCCACTTCCATATGCTGAACACCTTCGCTCCCGTCCAGAAAACAAAGCTTATTCAGCAGAAGTCATGGTGTTAAAGCATGAATTAAATCCCACAACAGTCAGTTGCCACCTCTTTATTTCAGTGATTCCTGAAACTGAAATCTGTTCCTGAAGCTGGGCAGAAGAAAAGCAAGCTGGGACAACAATGCTCTCCTTCTCAGAGCGCTAGAGATTTATAGGTATTTCTTTTTCCGGGCTTTTATTAGACCAATTAAAACAATTTTCCAGACAGACCACTGACCTTGAAAAGCTCCCAGAAATGACAACAGGCCCCAGGTTTGCCCCATGCTGTCAGCTTGGGTTACGGGACATGGGAAGAACGTCAAATCAGAGGATGTAGTTACAGTAACTGTGTTTATGTTTTCCTACAAAACAGCTAAAAAGGAAGTTCTTGTCCCCAGAAATTACCTGCTCAATTACCCTGCAAACCAGGAGCTTGTGTGCTAAAGCGGGCACGGGCAAATCTACCACTGAACACAAAGCAGGGGCAGAAAAATGCTCAGTCTTCCACGTGTGGTCCTGGGCTTTTCTATTTTAAAAACCAGGGATCGGTTCCCTGAAGGTGCTGGACTCTTGCCACAGACTGTCAGGATCTCGTGGCCCTGGATCTCCGGGGAGAAGGATGGGCATGAGGACAAGCAAAGGAGATGGCTTTTAGAGCAGTGCCAATGGATGGAGACGGGGCTACGACCCAGACATTTGGCTCCTGCCCCTCAGCTTTCCCAGCAACTAAGGAAGCTTTGTCTTGCCCATGGGAAAGGAAGAAGAGTGTACCAAGGAAAGGGAGAAGTGTCTTTATCACTCATCCCCTTAACTAAATCAGACAGCTCAGAGAGTTTTGAGCTTTGGGTCCCTTCTTGAGGCAACAAATGGGTTATTGAGATCTACTGGACACGTTAGAAAAGTCCACCTTTTTTTAATCCCTGCACATTGTGATGTGTATTCAGCCCCCAGTTCAAGAGACCAGTAAACCAGCCGTGGTTATGAGCCTTATCTTCCCTGGGAGACAGGAAAACAGCCACACTGGATCACAATCTGTGCTGAATGGCTCACTAGCATTTAGTTCTTAATGTCACAAGGAGGCCTAAGCGCCTTTCCAGCACCACTACAGATGATGTGAAGGACATCTGTAACATCACAGGCACATCTCTATCCTCGTGGTGCTCCTTAGCAGAGCTGTAACATGCAGGAAGCAAGAAAAATACCCTCTTATTTCTTGCTATGCTACTGGAGAAGTTATGCCAAAGCAGCTAATAATGTCAGCCATATGGACAAGCCCTGGAATTTACAAAAGGCATAAGTTAAAACAGTTAATGCACAGTTGCAGTAATTATAAATGTAATGGAGCTGTGTACTCAGGCTGCAAATAAAGGCCAAAATAGCTTCACTTCAATAAACTTTGTAATTAAGCCTATCAACAGCCTCCAGGAACTTTTTAGATGCTTGAAATATTACCAGAGCTGTTCAGCTCTGGTACCCGCTAAACTATCCCAGCCCATTCAAAGCCATGGGAAAGAGAGATGGATCCCACACCTTTCGGAATGAAAAGCCATCTGGGGCTTCATTTCAAGGGTCCATCTATCTGCAAGGGCTTACAGATAAATAAGCCAGCATCATCAACACTCAAATGCCACCAATTTACAAAGGAATGAGAAATCATCCACACAAGCAGTGAAACTTTAAAGAGACTCGGGATTTACTGTAGTACTCACACGGTCTCCTGGAGGCCCATTGGGGCCAGGTGGGCCATCAGTTCCTGTTAAACCCTGTAAAAGAAGAAACAAAAACCAGAAAGGTAAGTGCAAAATCAGAGAAATCCAGTAATAAGAGCTGTAAGAAGTCCCTGTCACCAACACAAATCATCTGGATGCCAAGCTCACAGGAAAAGTCTGTTTTACTTCTCTCTGTAGTTAATCACAAAAGCAAGGACCAGAAGCAATGCTGTTCCTTGTGCATTGGAAGTGTGGATGAACACCACCACGTAGTCTTGTTACTGGTGTTTGCTGGGTTGCAGTTGAGCTGTGGAAGCTGAACGAACGCTGCTTCTGGCCTGACACAAAAGAAAATGTCCCGGCAAAAACCTTACCCATCAGGGCAGTATGTTGGTAAACTGGAAATCTGACTGTGTGCAGTCACCTCTCCAGAGCAACAGGGCAAATCACAGCCCAGTCACCAGCAAGCCCCAGCTAATAGGCATGGCTGGATTTCTGAAACAGGCTCCAGAAACACGAACTGATGCCCATGTCTCTGCAGACCTGCCCAGTAGATCCAGTAGCCACAGAGGAAGTCAATGAGATGCTTTGGAAAAGCACCCGTGCCCTGTGTGAACTATTCAAAGGCTCTAAGAGAAGACGACAAAATACTCACATCCACTCCAGGAAGGCCAGGCAACCCGGCTTCACCAGCTGCTCCAGGCTTCCCTGGTGCACCTTTTGGCCCCTAAATCAGATAAAAAGGCAATTCTTTTTAACACAATTATAAGTGAAACATGGCATGTGTTGATAACAGGCTACAGGACAGAAGTTTATTTGCTGGTGAGTTGATCTTACACCACAGAATGATTCCTGCAGGGAGAGGAAACTTGCCATGAATCCATATCCAAATCCTAACTATATTTCAATGCTCTGGCTCAGTTCTTTGCACTTAATTGCTTGCAAGTACAATTGCCCATGAAAGGTAAAAGAGATGGGATGGGATGGGATGGGATGGGAAGGGAAAGTGGCCCAAAGCAAAGAGCTATGCCACCTGGCACAGCTTCCAGCACCCTTTGGCAGGCCAAGAAGCTGAAGCAGACTCAGACCAACTCCAGGACTAACCACATGTGTGTGGCTTGGTACCAGCTTCTGCTACACTGGTGATGGGTGAGCTTATTTCATGCATATCCTCCCCTGGCAACAGAGGCAGGAGAAACATTTGTCCCCAGGACCAGTGCTGAGCATCTCTGCTCCTGTGTGCCCCTTATGGAAATTCTGCCACAGACCAAGAGGAAAACCAAGCCAGTACATCTTAGCTCTTGCACTGTGTCCCTATCAAAAGGATGAGCAGGTCAGCATCAACCAAAAGGTACTTACTGGTGGGCCTGGCAGACCAGGAGGGCCCGGCTCTCCCTAGGTAAAAGAGAAAAGGCATCAGTGTTAGTTCTGAACCTGGACTTTCTGCTGATTGTTTGCAAGCTTTCCCCAGCTGTCACAGAGCTCAAGTTCCCCCTCGTGCCCACTCCAAGATCTACCACCCTCATCTTTGCAAAGCTGATGCTTTGGATCAAAGACAAACTGTTTCCACAGCTACAGTAGCAGATTTGGTGAAACCCACATCCTCCCAGAGAGAACCTGTGCTTCTGAACAGAGCCCAACACTTACAACCTTTTCCAGGTAACCTTAGCAGTTATTTGCTCATGGGCTTGTCTTGCAAGCGGGGCAGAGAGGATGGTGGAGGGCTACCAAGGCTTTCAAACAGCTTCCTGATGAAACAGAGGGATATGATGATAAGCTCCAGGTAGCAGGACACCGTATGAAACTGGTACCACCAGGAGCTGGAGATATCAAAAAGTGAAGAACAAACAGACTGTCTACAATGATTTTCTTCATATGACTGAACTTTGACAGGAAAAGCAAGTGAACAAAGCCTCCAACTGATTTCCACCTAATCCAATTGCACAACCTGGATTAAACCCAATTTTTATAAAATATTTCAAAAGCACTCATTTTTTCCTATCCCAACAAAAAGCAGCTTTTAAGAACAGCACTAAATGTGTTTGGGAGTCAATTCTTTAAAAGTCTTTGAATCAGTCCTCCTAGTTCAGCCAGCTGGAACATCAGTCAGGAGCTTGCATGGACCTCAGACTACAAGATATTGGTGTTTTATTGTTTGGCCCCAAAAGAGGTGACCACATGTGAGCAGAGCAGCAGGAGCTTGACTGGAGCTTGGCTTCCCATCTCCACCTGCAGAAAATCACTTCATGTCCCAGTTCCAGACCTCTGGGTGGTACCCTCCCCTCCTGGCTTGAGGAGAAGTACACCAAATATTGTGAGATTCACCAGTATCGTGGGCAAGCAAAGGGCAAGGGACACGCTGATACTTTAGAAAAGGAAAATCTATATGGAAAAAGGGCAGTTGTCAACAGAGCGAGGCCAGAAATAACACCATCCCCACCATGGGCCTGATAATTAGGAGTTAGAAGGCAGTAAGAAGAGGTGGGGAATTTATAACATGTTTCTATATTTACCACGTCGACAGCTGTGAAATCTGTGGGCAAATCTCTCAGGGCTGGCTGCCTTGATTCACTCAGGCCAGAATTTATGTACTCCTCCGGTGACCCATCAACACACAGACCAGAGGGTCGTTGAACAGAGGGACCTTTGTGCCCTGACTTGCTGAAGCAACTCCTTTGCTGCCCTTTGCCCAGGGATTTTCCATAAATAGTTATCATTCTCATAGGTGGGGAAGGTCCCCTGCCAGGGAAGTGAAAGGAGCAGTTCTTTCGCAATGAATGGTTTGAGAAGGCGGCTGGGAATGGCAATGAAGGTGGTTTGCTCCCTCTGCCATCGCTGGAGATTCCCAGCTCCTTGCATTTCATCCTTGCCTGCACGATGGCAATCCTTACAGCGAGGTCACACCATCAGCAAAGGCTTTTTGGGACCGCCTTGAACCTTGATCCCACCATGGTGGACCCCTGCAGGACTCTGCAGGAGCCCCAGAACTTCAGTCAGCTGAATCAAAAGCCTAATCAGTGTTTATAGCCCTTAACACCAGATGACTGAGAATTAGAGGCAAAGGCTGTCAGCAGAAGGCAATGCTCTCCTGGTGCTACACCAGAGGGAGGGAAGTCTACTCTTTCTTAGCAAGTCAAGCCAGGAGATGGAAAGTGGGGCAGAAAAAAGAAAAAAAAAAAAAGAAAAGAAAAAAAGCAAGCTTGATTTTTGAGAAGTGACAATTGCTTATTAGCAATTTGGGGAATTACATCCCCAGAAATCATTCACAGGAACTTGTCGCTAATTCTTTCGATCGTAACATGCTGTTTCTATCCTTGGGAGAGAGAGGTTTTTTGCTTGTAACCGAGTATGACACGTGAAGCATGTAATTATAAAAGGTTTCAGAGGGGCTTAATGTTGCAGCTCTCACTGGAAGGCAGGAAGGAAAGCAGCAGCTTCTAGAAATGGTGCTTATGGGGTTCATCCAAGGTCTGTTTGGAGATACCCTGAATAATTCAGCTGCACGTTATGCTCCGCTCGCGGCTGATGGTGAGGGACTGCTCAACACCTCAGCAGTGCTCAAAGATCAGTTCAGGGATTCTTCCCACACAACGTCCATCCAAAGCCATCTGTGAAGGTGGCCCGGCTCGAGCAGCCAAAAGAGTTCAGGAAATGTGCAGAAAAAAGTTCTGATTTGGCCCTAAAAACAAAGTCTCATCGTTAAAGAAAAGAAACTAAATAATGTTTTCATTCTATGGAGTGGTAGAGTTGATCCTACAGCTCAGGCTCCACGTAGCACTATGAAAACACAGAGCAGTGTTGGGTCTTACACACTGTAGTTTTGTGGCAGTTACTGCCAGAAAAATGATGGTCCTTAACCTGGGAGGCTGCATGACTGTGCTCGACACCAGCCACAGCTCTGCATCTCTTCTCCTACGCAATTCCTTACAGGACTCCGTGTCCTGTTGAAGAGCAGAAACCATTCCAGAGCCCATCTCTGAACAGCTGGACCACGAGGATGAACCTGACAACCTACATCCATAGGAAAGATGTAGATCAAGTCTACCCAAATGAGAGACTATTCCTGCGTAGCCACAACTCCAGGCTCAGGCTGCAACTGCAAGACTGAGCACCTTAAATACTTTAACTCATCCGTTTGATTCATTAGCACTAAGTTCTTCATATTAATTAGAGGTTGCTATTTGGTCCTGTCCCACAGGGAGACTTCCAAAGCCTTAAGCACTGGATAAAAGGGCGTGGGTTCATGTGACAAACATCTCCCTGGGCTCCTGTTTCCAAGAGCAATCAGAAACGACGCTGGTGCTGTTCCAGAACCAAGGTGTAAAGTATCCCATAGAAAGCAGGAACGGAACGACAGCATCAGTGTCTCTCCGACTGCCTATACCCAGAAGTTGGTTACAACCTGGAGTCTGAAGGGCTTCAACCCTCTCAGATTCTTCTTTTTCCCCTCTCTGCAGAAACGCAGCCAACCCCTTCCTGAACCCACTGGCCACATCGATGCCCTGCTGCCAACATCAACACGTGTCCTTCAGCCTCTTCTGGGCCGTCCCCTCGAGCCTTTTATCACACCATGAAGAACAGCGGAGAGAAACCATCGAGGTATCAGCTCTGAACTTTTCACACTACAGAACCAGAGCGAAATTTTCAGTGAAAGAGTCTCCCCAAATCGAAAAGGGCCCTCTGGAGGGACTGGCTGCAAATCAATGAGGTTCTCTCTTCAGCCCAGCCTTGCTCACAGCCGCTATGAAACCTCACCACCACACACAAAAAAGCTCCTTGTTCACCATATACCAGGGAACACATATATCCTTTTTTAACCTTATCCAAAAGAAAAATGTCCTGCATGGAATGAATAGATTTTTTCAAGGTTGTTTCAAGGCTCAATTCCAATAAACTTGCTTCAGACAAGCATTAAAATACCCTGTCCTATTCCTTAAGCAGCTTAGAGAGACAAATGCTACCCAAACTGAGTATGGAAGTGGGAATTCAGCCTTTTGCATTTGATGTGGTCTTGTTGAAGGTCTGTCTGATGCTCTTTTTATCCTCTGCCAACTACGGGACACAATTCAGGCCTTATCCACAGACACAATTTCTTTTTCATTTCTATGGAAACACGAATTAAAAGTAATAGGACAAGTTTTTCTCCTCCTGTAAGTCCTGCAGTAGGGAACCTTCTACCTCTGCAGGAGGTGTACACACAAGGAACTGCCTGCTGAAATAAGGGTTGCCCATTTCATTTGCCTTTTGTGCCATTAAAGGCAACTCATGCCTGGCAACACATGAGCCGGATTCTGACCTCTCTCGTGCCACTAAGTTAGGGACAGTCATACTGACAACGATGAAATAAATCAAATTTAAGTAAGAGCAGTGTCCAGTGCTGCACATTTGAGTTTCTTGGAGCCTCTCTAGAAACATGGATGCTCTGATGTGTCACATAAACCTCTCTCTCAACTACAGAACATGCGATGACTCCGGCGCCCATCATACCCATGCACTGAACCTTACATTTTACATTCCCCTTCCTCCCTAGACACCAAAGGAGAAATACTCCACTTTGCAAGCAGGGTCACAAAAACTAGCTGTGTCCTGAACTCTCTCTTGAGACAGACTGACCCTGCAAAGAACCTGAGACCATTCCACTCACTGTTCTGCCTCTTGCAGAATGAGGTCTCTGACAAGCAGGCTCGCTCTCCAGGTCCTCCATCTCTGAAGGGTGGCTCACAGGCTGGGGAGAACAAGAGCAGCTTCTCTGCTCACTTGGTTCTGCCTCTGCTCCACCCCTTGCCCAAGCCTGCCCACTGCTGTGTGGCACTCACATCTATCCCGTCCTTGCCAGAAGGTCCAGGGGGTCCTCTTGGTCCAGGAGGGCCTTGTGGTCCTATTCTCTGAAAGGATTGGGGAGAAAAAGAGAGAGAGAAGAATTTATTTTTACATCAGAAGAAGCATAAGGGCTCAATCAAAAAGCAATGGCCAAGTCCTGCAGCATAAACCTTAATCTGTACTAACCCTCCATCACCGAGGCCTCCTGCCACCCTGGGTGGACTCAGCGGAGCTTGGGATCGGTGCAAGGCTCTTTAGAAAACCCTTCTGATTGAGCACAGGGCTCCCAGCTTGTTTGACTGGTGGCTTACACTGGGAATCAGAGCTGGTCACTGGGCAGCAGATAGGTTTGATTGCATGGGAAACAGTTCTCACTGCCCACAGGGACATTTCACCTGGGGCAGAGGAGGAAATGCAAAGCCCACAGAAAATAGGTGCCAACTGCTTAGCATTAAAAATTCATTTATAGTCCCAGTCTGATGGGGTGGTGGAAAAGCAAGGACACCATTGAAGACAGAAGGAGAAAGGGAAAAGCTCCTTTCTGAGCAGGATGCCATTTGAAAATCTGGGATTTTGGAGAAGGTCTGAGGTGGGGGAAAGGAAAGGAAAGTCCAATAAATGACTTCTGTATGGAGAGGGCTCCAGAGAGCAAACTTGCTGTGGCTTCAGCAAATGGAGGTTTCTTTGTAGAAGCAGCTCTGCTTGCAGCAGATGAGGGCAGCTCTGAATTCCCAAGCCTGGCTGCAAAAATTCCTCACTAACACAATGGGAAACCTCAGCAAGGAGTTACTTCCCCAGGCAATAATATTAATACCCCACAGAGAGGCTTAATAGAGCCTCCTGTCTGAAGTGAACAAGGGTTAAATGCACTATTTCCTAAACATAAAATTTGGAAATTGATTGAGGGAATGAACAAGAAACTCCCCGATTCAGATGAAGACACAGGTCAGGAGCTCAGTCTCACTGCTAAAATACCACTACACTGTAAAGGAAGGTTGTTCCTCTCCCATCAACAGGTCTCCCCTCTCCCAAGGCTTCCTCCCTCCTAACTGCAGCCCTGAGTGGGGAGACAATGCTTTCACAGGAGGTTTCAAGGGGCAGTTTCTACACTGGAGGACACGATCCCAAAGCCCATCTGTGCAGGTGAAACCCAGCTGTGTTTGCCAGGCCCCCTCTGTGTAACAGCACAAACAACAGATGGTTTTACTAAACCTTAGACCCCAATAACCTGCCCACTGCCACTGCACCCCACAGGCATCAGATTTAAAGATCATGGCACCCTTTTCACTTGCGGAACTTTTTCTTCAGAGCAAGATATAAATAAAAGAGGCTTCTTACCTGAGCTGACGCTGTGGCTAATAGCCATAGGAAGAGAAGCCCGAGAGCGGGGAATCCAGCCATGGTGCCCAGGCTCTGCCTCTCTTCGTCCCTCCTGGGCAGCTAAACCCTTTCTGCTCCGCTGTCCAGCAGGTCCCTCCTCCTCCTCGCCTCCAGATAAACCTGTGGCTCCAGCCGGAGGGCAGAGCCCAGGAGCTGAGGCAAAGGGGCTGAGCTGGGAGGAGAGGGGAGGTTTGGAGGAGGAGGAGGAGGAGGGGGAGCAGAAGGCAGGCAAAAGAGAAGCTCATTCACATCCTGCTGGGCAGCCCCAGCCCTCAGCAAACAGGGAGGGAGCCCACGGAAGGGTCGGAGTTGCAGACGCGCTGCAGGAGCAAAATCCGGCTGCTCCAGCTGGAGATACAAAGATGGATCCTTAGGTCTCAACTGGGACATTTCTCAAAGCCCATCACCGTCCCAGACGGATAAAAAGCATCACAGAGCGAGAGTTACCCAGTGCCTGAGGCGACCTAACTCCACTCCAGAAATTAATATGCTTATAACGAGTGTGAATGCGTTAGAGAACTACACTTACTGCCTCGTGAGTGGTTTATTAACTCTGGAGGTGTTTTCACAGCTGGTGGGTGGGTTGTTTTTTTTTTTCATGGAGATCTGAAGAATCTCAACTGATTTCCTGGGAAAGCGACGAAGCCCAACCAGGGAATAGATGCTCACAGACAGAAACAAGGAGAAAGGGAAAAGGAGAAACATTCTCAGAGCCACAAAAAGAAAACAAAATATGGAAGAATTGCCTTTGAACTATTTGCAAGAAAGGAATAAGATGACAGTTGCCACCAAGGTGATCCCGAACGGCAACAGAGTCACAAAGACCCATCCCCTCTAATAGCTTCACGCTCCCCTTTAATCAGTAAAGCCAGTTTTATCCAAAGCAGGACTTGGAAGATGGAGAGGATCAGAGGAAAGGTTCATGGGGACTGAAACACGGCTCACTTGGTTAAGCAGGAGAAGAGAAGTGGAAAAGCAAAGCTTAAAAAATGAAATACCAGGTTTCAGCTTGGCATCCTTCTGCCAGGAGGTTTCTGTGAGGACACAGCGCATGTGGGTCCAGCTCCCCAGCAGCCAATATTCCACCAGCCTCAAAGGTTTATTAAGTTCCCACAAGACTTTGTGCAACGGGCAGCTGGGGAAAGGGAGTGCGTGTCTGTACATTTTCTGATGGCTTCAAAGTAAATCCAATGCTTTATTAGACACCCCAAACCCCACCCAGGGAGAGCAGCGCAGTTGCAGGAACTGCTCCGCAGAGCTTGTTCCTCCTTCTCCGCTCCGGGGCCAGGTGATGGTGAGACAGAAGGCAAAACAGATCCAGACTCCTTGGACACACATTGTCCACAAACCAGGGCTGAGCAGGCTGCTGGAAATTCAGCCTGCTTTTGGCCAGCAAGGGAGAGCCTGGGAGCATTCATCTTCACACCCACCCAGGACAGAGGAGGAACAGTCCTTCTTTCATGTCCCCGGGCAGAGAGGGCACAGCTGAAGGGACACAGCCACCTATGGAATTGTCACCACCAACACAGCCCTGAGCTTGTGTCCTGGAGAAAAAAGTCCACCAGATTAAAGCCCCCATATGCAGGAGAGTCTGAAGAGCTGCTCAAAAGCGAAGTCCTCATTTGCTCCACAGAGCAGCTCCAGGCACACTTGGAGCACCAAGCTCAGCCGCACCAAGTCAAGAGGGGCACAGTAGCATAGAATGGTTTGGGTCAGAAGGGACCTTAAAAGATTATCCAGTTCCAACCTTCCCTAGGGTGTTCCAACCCTAGGGACACCTCCCACTAGACCAGGTTGCTCAAAACCCCATCCAGCCTGGTGGAACATCATTAAACAAGAAGCACGTGGTGGCAGGGAGCGTCTTTTCCCCACATTCACTGGCCACATTTTACAGTGATGGAAGAAGACTGAGCATCATCTCCACAAGCTCCAAGCAGCAGGTTTATCTCATGGTGAGCCCACCAGACCTCTGCTAGAGGATGGGCCCATTTGATGGAGGTGCCCAAGCAACAGCAGTTGTTGGTGGTGGTGGGGCAGATGTATGATCCCATCTGGCCTTTAAAGAGGGAAAAAACATAAGTGGAAACTAGGAAGCATTAAAGTCATGCTTTAATAGGTGACATTAATGGAACAGCCTCTGATACAGCTCATTGCTGAAAAACATCCTGGGAACTCACTGCAAACACCCACAGCCCAAACTCTGAACCTGACCGTGACAGGGAAGGGTTTAGGTTGAGTTCTCCAGACCAGGGCTCACCCTGAAATCCCATTTAACACAAAAACAAAGCACATCTCACTGTAACAAGTTACATGATCTATGCCTCAACTGAGCACATACTCACAATGAAAACGTCATTAAATAAGAAAATTACTATAAATCTGTACAAAAGCCACAATTAACAATTTCTTATGAAACTTTTATGAAAGAATCATCACTCAACATCTTCAAGTATTTATATCTGTAGTTAAGTGTATTCTTATTGGTGCCTTAACTCCATTTGTTCATAAAAACGAAAAAACACTTCAAAAATACTAAAAGCCTTTTCCAGCACGTGTGTGACCACGACTGTTGGATGTTAAAGCTTGCAGACTTTTATTCCCACACACATGTACGTGCCACACTGGATCAGGACCTAGAATCGGGGAAGGCAAGACAAGCCACCCATCAAATTCCTTGAAAGATGAAGCTTTTTAAGAGCTGGAGCAGAGAGGAAAGACGTTGACACTGCACAGGCTACTGCCTCGGCTCTCTGGCAAAAGGGGTGAGCTTCTTGCCATCTCTTACACAAAGCAAACAGCACCTAAACCCCCACCCTCACCCCCTAAACTAAACCAAACAATCTCAGCAAATAGCGAGTCCAGACCTTCTGGCTGTTGGAAACGGGTTTCCTCCGCTTCGTGAAACAGGTCCTCTGTTGTAAACCTCTAGGAGCCAAAGCCCTAAATCGTTTAATGCTCTTTCAAACTTGGTTGAACACTGTGTAAGTCGGGCAGAATAACTGATGGAGGGTCAGCAACTTTAAGGCAGGCACAAGAGCTGGCAAGGTCTGAAAGTAAATTCTTGAGGGCTGTAAGTAAATGAACCAGACAAGCATACCCCCCTGCAATTAAAGTCTCAATTAACCGCCCCACAAAGCCCACTGGTTTCCAGACATGTCGCACTCAAACATGCCCTCGCTGTCTGGCACACTGGTCGTTAATGGTCACACAATCCTGCCCTAACTAGGAAGTGGGTTAAATCTGACACAGCTACCTTGATGCCACGAGCCTGCAGGAAACCCCACAGGCTGCTGTAAATTAACAGCAAAGTCTGAAAAAAACCCAAACACTCGTTCTATTTTGGCAATTAAAGACAAAAGGCCTTCGAACCAGTAGTAGATAAATACCCGTGGAAGACTATCAAGGGTCTGAAAAGGGCAGAAAAGCCTGGGGAAAAAGAGCTGGAGACAGCTTCAGGCAAAGTCTGAGGGGTTTTTCCTCTTCAAAACCAATAGACAATTCTTATTCTCAGTTCTAACCAGCGCTACAAAGCAACTTCTGCGGGAGACAAAGGGAAGGAGCCACTCAGCACTTTTCACCCCAGAGAACAGCATCTGCACACAGAGGGTAACACTGGTCAGAGAAAGGTTTTGACAACACATCCCAGTCTAAAGTCAAACCTACTTTCTTGATGGAAAGGGAGGCAACTACGCTCTGACATGATGGGAAACGCATCTACTCATCTTTTTGAGGCAAATGCCACAGAAATAATGATTTACACCCTCGGAAGCAGACACACAGCATCGTTGCCAGGAATAAGTCTCCTGGGAAGGTACAGCTTTTCAAAATAACAAATGGAAGTTAGAAGGTAATAGAAAGGCCTGGCAAATTGGGTCATGCTGTCTCACATTAAAAATCATGTATTTAATAAATACTTGACTAGTTCAAACAAGGAAAAAAAAAAGATTCGTTTTCCTCTTCTCTTTAAGAGGAGATATACCAGAACCAAAGCAAAGTGCAAAAATCCCTGTTACTGCAAGGTAATCCTGAACATCAGATAAAAACCAGGGACAGGATATAGCCTGGCTGTGAAGATGACTCAAATAGTTTTTCTCTTTGGGGTAACCAAGGGCTGGATCTCACTGAAGTTACAACAGATGATTAAAAAAGCGTGGAAGGGTGGAAGTCAGACAGGGACTAGCCTGGATCAGCCCAAAGGAAGTTTATTCTTCTGGGTAATTCTGCCACCCAAACCACTAAAGCTGGCTCCCCGCAGGTAGGACAGTGTCACCTCCGTCCGCCGGCCGTGCTGCTCTCACTCCGCTGCTGCCTGCTCTTCACCAGGTTCTGCTGCACGCTCAGAGCTTGCTGGTTTTTGTGTGACAACCTCAGCACTGTCTTCTTCAGGGCAAGTGGATGCCGTGCTCTGCTCAAGGCTCTCTGGAACTTGTTTCTTGCCCGTGACTTCTCCCTGCTCTTTTTCACTGGCGCTTTCTGCCTTTTTAGGCTCTTCTACCCCATCCACCTCATCTCTGCCTCCCGGGAACGTGCTGTTGCAGCGGTGCTGATCCCCCCTTGCCATATCTTGATCTCCACTCAACTCCAAGTCACCACTTACTGGAGAAGTCCGGCCTGTCTTGGGGAGCCTGGGACCAGCTGGGGCTTTCACATCATTCGCACCACCACCCCCCTTCTCACCCGTCGCTTCCCCAGTTGCGTTTTTCTCACTGACATTTTCTTTCTCGGCCTCAGCCTTTGCAACAAAGGGGTTGAACTTGGCACTAGAGGCAAAGGCCCCCATGTCCAGGTTTATGGCCAAGTTGAACATTTTGATTCTCGATGGTTTTTTATCAACTTTCCTCCGTTTTACAACGTCATCGGTGGTCTCTGGCGCTGCCGAGTGCTTGGTGTTCCCGTCGCCTTCTCTCAGCGCTTCCTGCTCCTCTTCTGCTTGTGGGAGCGGAACCGAGGAAGAGATTTCTGCATCAATGGCACATTCTCCCAGATTCCGGGAGATGTTTTCAATATCACTAGGGCTTTTCAATGGTCCACTCTTCTTAGTGTCCGCTGTATTTGCATCCAGTTTTCTCTTCTTGCACTCCTTCGTGCAGTCGCTCTCTGCCGTAGCCTGCACTTCGCCAGTCTCACCAATTAAATCATTCTCCTCCTGCTGGGTAAGTGAAGCTGCTTTCTCCTCGTCACCATCCCCTCCCTTCGAAGTGCATTCACTTAACTTCTCTTTTATGTGTTCATCATTCACCTGAGGTTGTGAGTCTGCAGCACCTCCAGCTTTCTGGTCTTCTTCTAGAGACTGGTTCTCATCCTTTGCCACAGATTCATCATATTTTTTATCTCCCTTCAAAGCAGATTCACTTAACTTCTCTTCTAGCTCTTCATCATTCTCTTTAGGCTGTGAGTCTGCAGCATCTCCAGCTTTTTGTTCTTTTTCTAGAGGCTGGTTCTCATCCTTTTCCACAGAAACATTGAGCTTTTCACCTCCCTTTGAAATGCATTCACCGACCTTCTCTTTTACGTCTTCATCGCTCACTTCAGGCTGCGAGGCTGCAGCCTCCCCGGCTTTCTGTTCTTCCACAGATTGGTTCTGACTCTTTTCCACAGAATCATCGCTTTTTTTACCAGGTATTTCCTGTTTATCTTCAGCCTTTCGGTGGAGCCGTGACTTGGCGGAGCGGGGTCTGTACTTGAGGAGTTTGTCTTGTGGCCCCCACGCGAAGCTGCCCCGAGGTTTGAAGTGCTGCCAGGCGTAGTGGACCAGTTCCCTTCTCTTCCCTTTGCTCCTGATGGTGAACAGGAAGTAATCCAAGGCACTTCTCTTGACGTTTGGTAACGTCTCCTTAACGAGGGTTTCTGTTAGGAAAAACTTTACCAAGTGCACTTGATAGTGTTCGTACCCCATCTCTCCCAGGCACTTCAGGATCCGTGTAATCCGCAAATTGTTGTGGCTGAACCTGAAAGAGAGGGATAAGCAGAGTCCTTAAGTGAAAGACCTAAAGGCTGAAGTCACGGAACAAACCCCCGGGGTGCCTGCAAAATGTTATGTGTGTTACTGACTGATCTATGAAACCGGTGCTGTTCAATATATTCATCGATGACTTGGATGAGGGAATAGAGTGCACTGTCAGCCAGTTTGCTGATGACCCCAAACAGGGAGGAGTGGCTGACAGGCCAGAAGGCCATGCTGCCATTCAGCGGGACCTGGACAGGCTGGAGAGTTGAGCGGGGAGAAATTGAATGAAATGGAACAAGGACGAGTGTAGAGTCTGGCATCTGGGCAAGAACAGCCCCAGGTACCAGTA
>VZTM01026467.1:505525-522173 GCA_013400555.1 Jacana jacana
TCTGGGTGTTCCTGCTCCAGCAGGGGATTGGACTAGATGAGCTTTCAAGGTCCCTTCCAATCCCTGAGATTCTGTGATTCTGTGATTAAGAAGGGAGACCAGGCAGGATTTCTGCTGCTCTCTGCCTTCAGCAGGACCTTCCTGGCCCCTCTTGGGCTGCCAGGATTTATCACCTCGGCTGCTTAAGACATGGCTTCAAACACCAGCTCTGCTGGAGCAAATATTAACATCTCCAAGTCTGTGTTCCATAGTCCAGGAGACCAATGTGCAGAATGCCTGTGGTTTCCAGCTGCACCACATGCAAAAGGAAACCAGTCCCAGCTGGTTTATTTGCTTATTATACTTGTCACTTAATGAAGCGACAGAGAGTATGATGACCCACAGTCAGCGACCAAGCCAAGTTAAAAATACCTTAGGTAGCTAAATCTTTTATCAACAAAAGCCTCTGTTCCTCAAGGGCTGAGGATTTTCTTGACTTCTTTCCCCCCCACACACTTCTCACAGAAGTGCCTGGCTGTAGTAAATGACCAGTAAAACAAACACTCACCGGTTCAAGTTCTGAAATCGTTCAGCCCAATTCTCTGCTCTCTTAAGTTCTCCAGTTTCCTCGTTGATGAGAAGGATTCCATAAAACCTCAGCATGAGCTGATAAGCTCGTACAAACCTTTGCATAACTTCCTTGGATTTCTTAAAGGCCTGAAACCAAGACAGACCAACGAGTACAAGGTGCAACTCCCTCACTACCCACACCAGTTTAAGTCACACCTGAATTATTAACAAGGCTTGATTATATCACTAAACATTTCATTTGCTGGTCTAGCTACTGGCAGACACAAGACAGACAAAGGTTCAACAGTGCTTGGGAGCTCTGTTCACACCAGGGACCAAGGAAGCAATGTAAAAAAACCCTAGATGTCAGATATAAGGCATCTAGGGAAAATCCTAACAACCTTCAGGTCTCAAAAAGAAGAATTAAAAAAGACAACAAAAAGCTTCCAATACCTGGATTTCTTGACACGTGAGTGGTCTGGCACGCAAGTTCATCCCGTGTTCACGTAAAGGGAAGAGCCTGAAAGAGATTTTCAGCTGAGATGAGCAAAGATGACACCCAACCCAGGGTACCTGTTCTGTTAAAAATAATAATAATTCCAAAAATTGTGATATACAGGCACCTCTTAGAGACCTCACATCCTGACAATGTATGACAAAAGAATCTCTCCCATAAAAACATCAACTACACCAATGGTAACAGCACACTTGGCTCATCTGGAGCCCCCTTGTTGCCCTGACGTGTTTCTGCACTGGATGTATGACCAGGCACGACTGAGATCTATTGCTGCACTGGAAACCTGAGTCTTCAGGAATCCCACAGTCTTGTTTCCAAAAAAAATACAACTTAATAAAAATAAACTGGAAAAAGGTTTCACTTAAAAGTTAGTTCTGGGCCTTACGGGAGGCTGAATCCAGGAACAGAGAGAACTGACTCATAAAAGAGGCGCTATATCAATGCAGACGCCTTACCACTGTATGTAAGAATGGTTTTCTTCCAGAACTTCATAATTGTCCCACCACAATTCAAGCAGAGTTTCAATATGCAAACCTGAAAGGGAAAGGAAAGGGTCAGGCAAGAAGAAGTGACACCAAATGAAACTTTGAGTTAGCCAGTCACCCGAAGTGATTCGTTACCCGGAGCCAGGGGTTGGCACACGGGCATTGGCTTCTCCAACTAGACAACCACCCTCATAAGCCTGAAAAAAACCCTTAGTTTTCTACCACCAAACAAAAAAAAATAAAGAGCATACAGCAGCAATGAGGACCTTTTAAAATGGAAATTCTTGGTGGGGTTTTGTTGTTGTTGTTGGTTTGAGCTGTTTTCATTTTTTTAAATTATTGTCCCACATGGGATGAAGTTACTCTTTCACCAGTTCAACCAGCATCAGCAGAGTTGAAATCAGTTGAATCAGAGACATCAGTCATCAAACAAGGGACTCACCATGAGGCAAAAAGCAAATCTCATTTTTATAAAAGCTTAAGTTCCACATCTCTTCTTCCTCCTCAAATTCTGACTCTATCAAACCCTGGAGACAAGAACAAGAAATCAAGAAGCAGCAATCTTTTAAAAGGCAGCATTCACTTCAACACTTCTCCTTGCTTTCCCTCAGGTTTCCTAAACATTTCAAGCTAAATCCTTGAAAGGTGTTTTGGGAAGGAACAGCTTGTTTCTGATAATGCATATCATCCCTTCCCCCTCACTAATGACTCCTTTAACGGTTCAGAGCCCACGTCATGGTTGAGGACCATCGCTCGCCCACCCCCTGTTGGGACAGAGGGAAAGAATCAGCAGATTAAGAGTGAGAAAAATATTGTGGGTTGAGATAAAGACAGCTTAGAAAGTAGAGCACAGGCCATACAGGCAAGCTCCAGGAAAGCTGGGCTCTGTCACAGAGAACAGTGACTTGGGAAGACAAATGCCATCACTCAAAACGCACCCCCCTGCCTCCTTCCCCCAGCTCTATCTGCTGAGCACGATGTCATATGGACTATCCCTCTGGGGATATGGTCCTATGGACCTCTCCTGGCCACGTCCCCTCCCAGCTCCTTGTGCCCCCCCAGCCCAACACTGCGCAGGGAGGAGGAGCAGAAAAGGCCTTGAGAGCTCAGCAGCAATGAAAAACACCAGGGTGCTATCAGCAGCGTCTCTCATCCCAAACCCGAAATACAGCACTATGCCAGCTGCTAACCAAAAAACCTGAACTCTACCCCAACTGAAACCGCATCAGCCTGAAAATGTAAAGGCAAAAGGGTGTCCTTGAATCCAGAATGTGTTCCAAAACTTAGCATGGGCTGAGAAAGAGCCAGGAGAACATGTGCGTCACCGCTTTGTCCGTACCGGGTAACGGTGTCTGTATCGCTGCAGGTCCTTTGCTGCATTCCAGTTGCGCCTGCCTGAGAACTAGAGAAGAGACAGATCAGAGATCCACAATAAAGTTGCTTCTGCAAAAAAAATATAAATATTAATCCACTGACTGAATTCAGCATCTCTCACACGTCACTCTCCTGTTCTCATCCTCTCTGCACCCCCAAAACCAGCCTGTTTGTTACTGCAGATGTTTCTCTGCATCCCTGGAGACAATTTTGAACTAAGGGAAATTCACATTTAAGCAGAACATCTTTCTTTTTCTTTCTAGTCCCATTAGTTTTATGCTTATCTTAGTTAGTTTTCCTGCAGAAATGGTCAGAACTAGCTGGAAATCCTAAACAGTAAAATGTAATTTTCTTCCTTAACTCCAAGGTTTTAAAACAAGACACACTACGCCCTGCCTGTCTGTGCCTCCCCGAGTCCCTAGACGTCAAGGCAGAGAGCAGACTTCAAAACTGCAGAACTCAAGATGCAGAAATATCCCTGAAATTCAGGCTTCTTTTCCCCTGTAGACATATTAGAAATAAGGTCTCCTTCATCTTTGCTTTACACTGGAGAACAGCCCCATGGATTGATCTACAGTCAGCAATCCCAGAGCCACATGGTCACGTCGGGTATTTAATTTATTGGACATCCATTCCAATCATCCTCTTGGTTATTGCTCATCTCTCCAAGTAACCAAACTTCACGTCAGGCCTACCTGAAAACCCCTCTGAGACACTGGTGACAAATCTGATCTTTGCTTCTACAAATAAAAAGGCATGGAATCATTTTGGAAACCAAACTTTACTAATAAAATATATATATATATATACATATATCTATGAGAAATAAGAATATCCCACAGCAGTGACTCACATGATCCTAATTAATTGCCAAGTGACAGATTTACCTAGTTACAGCTGAATTCACTTGATTTTATTCATAATTCCAATTGCTGTAGAGGAAAACCTGGGGTGCTGCAGCCACCTGACAATTAGGTGCCAGGTTCTCCTCGCTACTCAGACGTGCCAGATTCATTCCAAATGCAGCATTAGGACAGAAATCACAAAAAACAACTTCCTTTCCTCCTCTGAACTTCATTAAAACAAAAGTTGCAAGCATGACTGAATTTATAAATGGATTTGGGTAGAATTATATCTCTATATACACCCCCCAGTGGATGGTAAGAGGTTTTTGTGAGGCTTCACAAGCACCACAGACAGGTTTAGCCTTGCTGAGCGCTGAACCATTTTGTCCCAAACCACTAAATTTGTTCTGAAATGTCAAGGCAGAACCACCCAAAGGAACAAGGCTGCTCAGGAATGAAAAGAAGANAATCAGAGACATCAGTCATCAAACAAGGGACTCACCATGAGGCAAAAAGCAAATCTCATTTTTATAAAAGCTTAAGTTCCACATCTCTTCTTCCTCCTCAAATTCTGACTCTATCAAACCCTGGAGACAAGAACAAGAAATCAAGAAGCAGCAATCTTTTAAAAGGCAGCATTCACTTCAACACTTCTCCTTGCTTTCCCTCAGGTTTCCTAAACATTTCAAGCTAAATCCTTGAAAGGTGTTTTGGGAAGGAACAGCTTGTTTCTGATAATGCATATCATCCCTTCCCCCTCACTAATGACTCCTTTAACGGTTCAGAGCCCACGTCATGGTTGAGGACCATCGCTCGCCCACCCCCTGTTGGGACAGAGGAAAAGAATCAGCAGATTAAGAGTGAGAAAAATATTGTGGGTTGAGATAAAGACAGCTTAGAAAGTAGAGCACAGGCCATACAGGCAAGCTCCAGGAAAGCTGGGCTCTGTCACAGAGAACAGTGACTTGGGAAGACAAATGCCATCACTCAAAACGCACCCCCCTGCCTCCTTCCCCCAGCTCTATCTGCTGAGCACGATGTCATATGGACTATCCCTCTGGGGATATGGTCCTATGGACCTCTCCTGGCCACGTCCCCTCCCAGCTCCTTGTGCCCCCCCAGCCCAACACTGCGCAGGGAGGAGGAGCAGAAAAGGCCTTGAGAGCTCAGCAGCAATGAAAAACACCAGGGTGCTATCAGCAGCGTCTCTCATCCCAAACCCGAAATACAGCACTATGCCAGCTGCTAACCAAAAAACCTGAACTCTACCCCAACTGAAACCGCATCAGCCTGAAAATGTAAAGGCAAAAGGGTGTCCTTGAATCCAGAATGTGTTCCAAAACTTAGCATGGGCTGAGAAAGAGCCAGGAGAACATGTGCGTCACCGCTTTGTCCGTACCGGGTAACGGTGTCTGTATCGCTGCAGGTCCTTTGCTGCATTCCAGTTGCGCCTGCCTGAGAACTAGAGAAGAGACAGATCAGAGATCCACAATAAAGTTGCTTCTGCAAAAAAAATATAAATATTAATCCACTGACTGAATTCAGCATCTCTCACACGTCACTCTCCTGTTCTCATCCTCTCTGCACCCCCAAAACCAGCCTGTTTGTTACTGCAGATGTTTCTCTGCATCCCTGGAGACAATTTTGAACTAAGGGAAATTCACATTTAAGCAGAACATCTTTCTTTTTCTTTCTAGTCCCATTAGTTTTATGCTTATCTTAGTTAGTTTTCCTGCAGAAATGGTCAGAACTAGCTGGAAATCCTAAACAGTAAAATGTAATTTTCTTCCTTAACTCCAAGGTTTTAAAACAAGACACACTACGCCCTGCCTGTCTGTGCCTCCCCGAGTCCCTAGACGTCAAGGCAGAGAGCAGACTTCAAAACTGCAGAACTCAAGATGCAGAAATATCCCTGAAATTCAGGCTTCTTTTCCCCTGTAGACATATTAGAAATAAGGTCTCCTTCATCTTTGCTTTACACTGGAGAACAGCCCCATGGATTGATCTACAGTCAGCAATCCCAGAGCCACATGGTCACGTCGGGTATTTAATTTATTGGACATCCATTCCAATCATCCTCTTGGTTATTGCTCATCTCTCCAAGTAACCAAACTTCACGTCAGGCCTACCTGAAAACCCCTCTGAGACACTGGTGACAAATCTGATCTTTGCTTCTACAAATAAAAAGGCATGGAATCATTTTGGAAACCAAACTTTACTAATAAAATAAATATATATATATACATATATCTATGAGAAATAAGAATATCTCACAGCAGTGACTCACATGATCCTAATTAATTGCCAAGTGACAGATTTACCTAGTTACAGCTGAATTCACTTGATTTTATTCATAATTCCAATTGCTGTAGAGGAAAACCTGGGGTGCTGCAGCCACCTGACAATTAGGTGCCAGGTTCTCCTCGCTACTCAGACGTGCCAGATTCATTCCAAATGCAGCATTAGGACAGAAATCACAAAAACCAGCTTCCTTTCCTCCTCTGAACTTCATTAAAACAAAAGTTGCAAGCATGACTGAATTTATAAATGGATTTGGGTAGAATTATATCTCTATATACACCCCCCAGTGGATGGTAAGAGGGTTTTGTGAGGCTTCACAAGCACCACAGACAGGTTTAGCCTTGCTGAGCGCTGAACCATTTTGTCCCAAACCACTAAATTTGTTCTGAAATGTCAAGGCAGAACCACCCAAAGGAACAAGGCTGCTCAGGAATGAAAAGAAGAGCCCCCCTCCCCGGTGCGCAGCGCGGTGCAGGCAGAGCGTTCAGCTTTGGGAGCCAGGGGTGAGACGTGCAGACTCTTGCAAAATAAGCATTTTTAAGCAACTTAGAAGAAAGAAGCAGCAAAAGCTCTCCCAAGTTTGGCTTTGTTTTGTTTGTTTGTTTTTTTTTTAAACTGTGTTTGATACTTCTCATCTGAACGGGGGGGAAAACCCCCCAACTTTCTAGCGAACACCTATCCCGGGTTTATTAATTATTAAGGCAGGATCTAACTGGATTAGATTTTGTAGCACCTCGTTGTAATGAAGTCACCCATTCAGCTGCCCTGCTGACTGCTGATAATTCAAGTTTGTGATTCTTGCACACCATGTGGAAGATCAAACCTTTCCCCATAGAGGGAAGTCCTCAACCCAGAATTTTAAAAACAGCCTTTGAAATACACATTTCCACACTGGGATTCCCCACACTTTGGTGACAGGAATTAAATAAAGCTTGAGCTGGTTTTGAAAGGTAATCATTTGCAATGACCTGAAATAATGCCTGCCTACAGAGGCAGACAGATGGAAATCACGACAGACTGCCAATTTATACATGACAACAGAGACCAAAACAGGCAGCAGAACTTCCCACAGCCACGTGGCCCACACGGGACTGGAATCCCAGCACTGGTATCCATCCCCAGAACACACCCAGGCTGCAGAAACGCACAAAACCATGAAAAGCTTTGCTACACAGCTGACATCTGGGGACAAAAAAACAATATAAGTGGCTGAAAACACAAGACTAAGAAATACATTCAGCCAAAACATAGAATTATAGAATCATCCAGGTTGGAAGAAACCCTTGGGATCATCCAGTCCAACCATCAGCCCCACTCTACCAAGTTCTCCCCTGCACCAGATCCCTCAACACCACATCTCATTGACACTTAAGCACAGTCAGGGATGGGGACTCCACCCCTTCCCTGGGCAGCCCATTCCAGGCTCTGACCACTCTTTCTGTGAAGAATTCTTTCCTAATGTTCGGCCTAATGGATATTGTTCTTCTGTTCAAGATGTAAGCAGAGGCAGGGATTTAGCACTTTGAAAACCATCAATGATTTTGACTGTAACTTTTGAACAAGGATGAAATTCTAATACACGTGGAATTAATTGCACTCCCAGTTACAGAAAAATCAATTTCCAGGCATTTTTGCTTTTCCCACTTGAGGTTCTAAAATCACGTCCTTCAACTCAGCCGGGTGGGACAGGCCAACAGCAAACTGGCTCCAATTTTGGAAAAGCACTGGTTTGCTGCAGGGTAAGGGCTGGGGAGGGAGAAAGAGAGAGAGATGCAATGCCACGGTGCAAGGGGCTGTAAGGCTGGCATGGAGAGAAGCCAGATGCACAAGACAGACATTCTGGAGCACATCGCTCAAAAGAAGACAGAGAAGCAAAGCCAGCAAAACCCAAGGCCTTCCCTCCAAGTGGGTTTTGTTCCTGGGTCTCTGTGAACCTCTACCCAAGCCACAGAGAAATGGAACCTTCCCTTTGCTTCCAGGTTAGAAAGACAAACCGAAGCTCCCGAGCCAAACCTCCCTGTTTTCCACCCACACCGATAAACAATTTAAGTGGGTTTGTTCCCTCCAAAAGGTGCAATGGGTGGATCAGAACATGCATCACCCTGCAAAGAGGGCGAGGAAAGCGGGGAAGAAAGCCAGGAGAGGGGGACGTGAACGGTGTTCGGCCGGAAACTGGCAACCAGCTGAAAGAACACGACACAGGCAGGAGAAAGTCACGAGAATCGAGTAAAGGGATCGAAACCTTTTGTTGATGGAGAGTAAGGAGAAGGCAGGACCAGAGGGTTTGTTACTGACAGACAGACTCCACGTGTTACAGCAGACCAAGAGGATTCGCAGAGACACGAGCGAGGCGCGGAGATAAAAGCAGAATTTCAGGGTGGTTTTGAAAGCGCGTAGTGAAAGTAATAAATAATAATAAAACCTCTAACCTCGGTATCGAATAAAAACATTAGCAGCTTCAACAAAGTATACAATCTAGCCTGAGGGGAGAAGAACGAGAGTTAGTGTGATACCAGCAAAAAGCAGGAACACTTTGGAAAGTGATTCATGCCCCTGGCAGGTTGTAAAGGCATAAGAGTATAGCAGCAGATTGACTGGTTCTTTTTCTACTGCTGCTTTTTCAGGCCCCATCAGACAGAGGTGGGTAGAGAGTCCTCGCTGATGGAAGAACTCTTCTTTAAAGATGCAGAGCAATATTGCAGGGGCCAAAAGTCTCAGGGCAAACATCCTCCCTTGTAAGGCCAAGTTGGAAAAGTTCAGTCACTGGAGTGATCTAACAATCCTTGCTTTTACGGTTGTCACAATCCACAAGCTGCTCCAAGGAGAGAGAAAAAAAAACAAACCCCAAAACAAGCCACAAAACCCCAAAACATCTGAAGGACAAACTCATTTAAAGAGAACAATCTGAGCGTTCTGGAGGCATTAAAACTTGTGAACGAAACCAGAACTGCAGCCACGCACAGAAGGAAATGGAGAGTGTGCCCTCACCCAACACAAAACACTTCAGAGAGAACCCCTGCCTCTTTTGTTCAGTTTGGTTTTTTGAGGTTTCTTTTTTGTGATTTTTTTTTTTGAGTATTACAGCTATTCCACCTAAAACACTTGTGAGCTTTCACTGACCTACGTGCACACCTCCTTAGCTATGGGCCTTCCCAGCTAATTCCTTGCAGCAAATGCTAAGAAGCTGCAGAGACAAGTGTGAGCATGTCAGTCTGCTGGGTTTAAACCTTGGTTTGCCCTTTGCAAAGCACAGTGTCTCCTTTTGAGGAAATTAACCACTGTTTGGAATACCTTGTTGCACTGCATTATTATTTTTTTTTAAAGGGAGGTTATTTTAATAACTTAGAATCATAGAATCATTCAGGTTGGAAGAGACCCTTGGGATCATCCAGTCCAACCATCAGCCCCACTCTACAAAGTTCTCCCCTGCACCAGATCCCCCAACACCACATCTCATCCACTCTGAAACACAGTCAGGGATGGGGACTCCACCTCCTCCCTGGGCAGCCCAGTCCAGGCTCTGACCACTTTTGCTGGGAAGAATTAACGCTTACAAAAACATCTAAAGTTTAGTATTAAAGTCCTTTAAAAGTCTATTAATTAGAAAGCTTTATCGGCCTATTTATAGTCTAAGAATATGGGCGAGTCGCTGAAATGAAACTCAGGTGAAGGATTAGTTTCCCTTTCCCTGAGGCTGAAATTAAACTCAAGTGAAGGATCGGTTTCCCTTTCCCGGGAGGGGAGGGGTTTGGGGACCGTTCCCTGTTTTGACCGACCCAGGAAAAAAAGAAAAGAGATTAACAGAGCCGTAGTTTTGCATAGAAGAAATTACTAATGCTAAATTACTAATGCTCCCCGTCAAACAGAAGAGCGCCGATGGTAGAGACGGGAACCTCAGGTAAGACCAACAAGGTCCTTTTATCCCAAACCAACGTGATTTTAAGGCACCGGAGCCAAGTGTTGACATCTCGCAGCGCCGCCTCGCTCCCCCCTCCCCGCACCCCTGCGGCTTTTCGAACACCGGCAGGTGGGAAAAAACCACGTTACACCTCGTTTTTGAAAGCGAGCAGATGTCGTGTGACGGCGTTTTATTGAGGGCAGGAAAGAGTAGGAAAGGCCAGCGTACAAAGGCGAGGAAACCAACAAACCCCCCCCCCCCGACCCTCGAAAGCAAGGAGCTGCCGAGGAGCGTGGCACAATGTCACATCCAGCAGCCATCGGGACACGGTGCACAGGGTGGGCAGGTGCCACACACAGGAGGGAACTTGCATTGAGGGGATGAAGTACCCAGATCACCCCGAATTGGGGGGGAAGGAAAAAAAAGAAGAGATAAATTAAACCCCGGCTCACGGCTGCGAAATAAAACCTAAAGAGATCATAAAGCTGCAGCATAACTCTGCCTCCGCCACCCCCAGAGCTCATTTCTGGACAGGCCTCAGGCTGCCTCCTCCCTTCGAAGCTCTGCTTCATCGGGGTAAGGACACGGCTGTACCTGGGAATCGCTGCTGGGACAAAAACCTTTAACTTCCGAGTATTTTACGCTGCTCCAGTTCCTGACAGTGGTTGGGACGATGGAGAAGGCGCCCAGATACACCCAGAGTCTGGGGTGACCTGGGAGGGGGTGTCCACGCGTGCACATCAGTCGCACCGACCAAGTACCCGAGCAGCCCCGGGATGACTCTCGGGGGCACCGACGGGGCGGTCAGACCCAGCCCACCGCCCCTGCGACAGCGGGAAGGACCGCAGGCGGGCGGGGGGAAGGGGCTTCCTGCCCTCTCGGAGAACCACTCGGCGCCCCGGGAGACCCCCTGCGCTGCCGGCACCCACCTGGACCTGCCGACAGCCCTGCATCCAGCCGCACACCGGCTGCCCCGCTGCATCCTCCGGCTCCTCCCCGCCTGCCGCCTCCGCCTCGTCGTCGTCGTCGCCGCCGCCATCCTCCTCGTCCTCCTCATCCTCCTCGTCCTCCTCCCAGGTGGAGTCGTACCTCCAGAAGCCCGCCTCGTCCTCCGCCGAGCCGCCCTCGGCCCAGCCACCGAGCCAGGCCGCCATGGGCAAAAGGAAACCGAAAGGGGCCCCGGTACAAAGCCCGGCACGTGGGGGGGGGCGGAGGGCACGACGACGGAAGCGCCGACGCGTCCCGCCCCCTTCCTGCGGTACCTCCCACCCCATTGGCTGCCGCTCGCCCCGCCCCCCTCCATTGGCCGCCGCGCGGTCCTAGCGCCCGCCCGCTCCGTGGGAGCCTTCCCTTCGGTTTGGGGGCAAAACAGGTAGAAAATGGTCATTCCGGGCAACAGTAGTACTGGGCGGGATACGGACTCCCCCTCCCCGGGCCGCACCAAGGGGCTGCTGTTGGAAACCCAGCGCTGGAGCAGCGGGACGATCCCTGGTTCCTCCAGGGAAGGGTTCGTTCAGCGGGACCCGGGACAAAGGTTCCACGGAGCGGGAGTTCTCCTCGCCTTTTCCCGCAGGAAGACGCAACCGGCCCTCCCGAGAGCCAGGGACTGGTGAAAAGGGAAGGAGGGGAAGGAGAGCTGCGGAACTGGGCTCACGTAAACCTTTTTCCGTCTTCCAAAACTCTAAGGGCAGCCAGCGAATTCCTAAAAAAACCTGTGACCACGGGCTGGCCACGGGCTCCCGAGGGGGGAGGTCTCCCTGCTCCGAGGGTGGTTTCGGGAGAGACATCACTACGTGTTAACGTTGACAGATTTCTGCTTTAAACTGTAAAACATTTCACTGGTACAGCAAAAAAACCTCCTTGACTAGAACGGCGTGGATGCAAAGGGCTCACCCACCCCGCGGGAGGCTTGAAAGTATCAAAATTGGCACTTTATGCCCCAAATCTCTGCAGATCACTGCAAAGTAACAAGTGCTTCAGTTTTTAAGGAAACGGCAAAGCCTGAGGCGTTTATCCCTCAGCTCTGCCCTGGTGGCAGACCTGGAAGTGACACACGATTACAACTCGTAGGAACTGGATCGTACCAAATAAATCTGAGTGTTTTTCTTCAAACTCCGAAATTAAAGCCAGGAGCTGCCTCACACAACGTGGCAGAAGCTCCATTTCCACCCACAGGACCTCTCTCCCACACAGCGCTGCTCCGTGGACCTCTCCAGCCGGTGGGCAATTAGCAAGGCTCATCACCTGGAGCACAGCACCTCAGCCACCCCATCTCCGCCCTTCTGGGTCAGAATTTGTTTACACCCCACTCTTTCAGACCCTGGAGTGCTCTGAGAGTGGCCATCTCAACAAAGTTCTGACCTCCCTGAGCTCACCAGTTTACCATCTCGGAAGCACTGGTGAGCTTCCACCACCTCCACCTTCTCAACCCAACACTTGGCAAGTTGATAAACCCAACAAGTGTTGGGAAGATAAACTTCCAAGGAGTTTGCTGGTTAGAGCAGAGAAAATCCTCTAGTTTGGGAACTCACAGCAACCTGCCCAGGAGTTCAGCAGGCCAGGATTTCCCATCAAATACACAAATAACAGGGTTGTAATTCCCAAGATCCAGGCAAAACTAGTGACAAACCAAACCCAAACCAGGCAGGCACGTGGGACCCATTTCACTCCAGGCTGAAGATACCCTCAGTAACTTCCAAAACATCAGCTGGTCCAAATTTTAATCAAGTTAACACGACCATAACCGTTTAGTAAAACAAAACCAAGTCAAATTTATTTTTGGTTATAAAAAACAAGGGAAGCAAATAAGGCGGACGAGAAATTGGCTACGTACCTAGAACAAAAGCAAAACACCTCCTAGGTCCCCGGTTCCTCGCCTGGAAGGTAACACCAACAGGAGAAGAAGTGATTCTTCTTGTGATCAGCCTGCAGCTGAGGCGGTGAAACACCTTCAGGGACGTCTCAGCCAACCCCTGTCAGGGCGTTTGCCAACGGCGAGGGTTTTTTTTCCCCACACCAGGAAAAAAACCTGGTAACTGCAAAAAAAAAAAATCAAACCTTCCACCATTCCAGCATACAAAAGGTTAAGGGTTACAGCAGCTGTACGACCCTCAGGATGTAAAACCAAACCAACATTTCACAACACCGCTCCCGGTTAACAGCTACTCCAACTGCTTTCCAAAAAAAAGAACCACTAAAGCGCAAACCCCACGGTGTTACACGCTACTGTGGTACCGGGGGATGAAGCAGCGTCTGCGGGGTCAGGCAGAGCTCAGCTCATCCCTTACAAAGCTGCGTGACATCACTACAGTGGCTTCTACATTCTTCATTCCATCATTATTCTCGGGGCGTTACCATTTTCACTTCACTTACGGAAGAGAAACTTCCAAGGACTGAAAAATGTTAGGTCCCTGCGGGTGAAGGACGTAGCGGGTCCTCCAGCAACCAGAGCAGGAGAGTATGTCAAGTGATTGTCCGTGTTTAAACGAATTTTAGCTTTACTGACCCAACAAACTCAGGCATTCGACACAAAACGCTACGTCTGCACGGAGTAAGACAGCCAAACACTCCCCACAGAGGGTCTCTGTAACAGTCAAAGGTGGCAACAAAGCGATGGCGGGGGGGAACCCAAACTGTATGGAAATAACCCGGGCTCTTCGGGAACCGCGGCTGCGTGTTTGACCGAGCGCTGGTCGGAGGGAGGAACCGCGCCGGGGCCGAAACGCACCCGCCGGGGCTGTCATACCCGGGTGAGCTCCTTCCCCCCCTCAGCCCCCCCCCGAGGAGGTGCCCGTCGCTCAGCTGCTCGGCGCCGGCAAGGAAACGCACCGGGAAAGACCAAGTCTCACAGGCGTACAGCCAACCTGCAGGTTCTTCCAGTGCCCGGGCTCGGACACCTTTGCCTTTCTCAAAAGGTTTAGGTAGCGACTCTCCCGCTACTGCTTTTGTCTGTCTGTTTGTCTTATACTGTTCCCTCCTGGTGTCCCAGAGTCTAATTCCTTCTCTCTCACCGCTCGCCTTATGTCCTGCGCCGTTTTGCAGCACTCGGGCTGGAGGGGTTACTGTTTGCGTTTAAGACCTTTTCAGTGACTCTGTTGCGCTTCCTCTTATCGGATCCTTCTTTGGACCCGGAATCTGACGAAGTTTTCTCTTTCTCTTTGCTGCTCGGCTTTTCAGTGGTTTTTCCTAAACTTCCAGAGGGTGCAAAAACTGAAATAGGATCAAAGTAATGATTCCAGATCAGAGTTACACACATAGGCAAACAAGAAGTGACAGCAGATTTCTTTATATTCCATAAAACCCTTCAAAGCAATCAATTCCCAGCGTCTTTAACCACCGCTCCAGCACTACTTTCACTTTTAAAGGAAAAACCTTCTGTAGGAAAGGCACATCTTGCTTTTATTATTTGCTTTAAAGACAGGCATATATTTTGACAGGCTAGAAATGAAATTCATTAAGTGGAATTAAACAGCACTTGGAATTAAAATACTCGATAGGAACACTCACAGAACACAGGACCAATCTGTGGGATTTATAATCTGCAACGGTCATTACATTTGGTATCAGAGATCGACTTTAAAACTGGACACCCAGAATGTGAAATGTAATATACTTTTAAAATACAGTTTTAGATCTTTTATTACACTCCATCTTAAAACACCACTTATTCTGGAATAGAAGTACTGTAGTTAACGCCTGGCTTGGTCTGGTAAGGTAAATAGCAGGATCTCTAACGCTCACGCTAAACTCTTCTACAGCAAAGTGTTAGGAAAATAAGCCTTATATTTAAAAGAAGCAAGATATGCAAATAAAATATAAAAACCTCCACTCTGCTAGCCTCTCCATTTAAGCATACTATCTTACAACTTTTTTGGCTTTACAGGCCCTCTTTTTCCCCCATGACTGAAGACGCCAACACAGAGTATTCAGGTTCACTACAACTGCACTCTGCTTTCCTTCAGAGACCCTCGGGTTACTTCAGACTCCCAGGGTTTTGTCAAGTATACATTAAACCCCAAAAACCCTCAAAAGCTATACAACTTTGTACATATGAATCAGAAGCAAAGGAGAAATCTTTCAAAGTATCACACATTGCCAACTGCTTACTCTGTGCAGTCTTAAATTACGCTAGTTCCCAGCACGAGCAGATGTTAAGTCTGAATACAATTTACAAAGTACATCATATTTGGGATTTACATTTTAACATTAATTTCTCAGAGTTACAAGGGGTTTTTTTTAATCTTATATTACACAGTAGAGAGTTACAAATTTACCTTCTTCTGGCCCTGCATGCGTTTCCATCTCTTCTTTTATTTCCTCTTTCACTTCCTCTTCTACCATTACTTTTCCTACAGAAAGGATTGTTAGGCAATGGTTAGATGGTTTTATAGAACCATACATATTTTTTCTGGATGAGCAGTTCTGTTAAACTACCTGCTGAGATGAGATCAGAGCAACCAGGAATAAGAGACTGTTGTCACTCTTACCTTCTCTCACTTCTTGAATCATTTCGTCAGGAAGAGCAAAATTCTTCTCTATGTTAGGGAATGGAAGAATCTCAGATTCGTGCTTAGAGAGAAAAGAAAGGTCCCTATGAGTTACTTGGTTAAAAACTTTGATTTGGAGTTAGAAGGGCAATCTTGAGTTCTATGTTACATGCAATTAATAGCTAAATAATTCCTAACAAGATGCTGCAAACACTAGAGAATCGGGATGCTCCTCATTTCAACCTGATTGCTAAGGTAAAGATATCTGAGACCGTGACTTGTGATTATTTGAGACCATTTCTGGCATCCAACCATGGCAAATTCTTATGTAAAGACACTATAACCTCCTGGTTTGGCACTATGTTTGTTGTAACAGCATTTAGGCAATTTTAATAAAATTCAGAATGCAGCACGGGGAAAAAACATACCAAAGAAACCCAGCAACAAACCAGTGCATGTTTTACTGCCTCCCACCTAATGAGGAGAACCTCATCAACTCCCTGGAATAACACGTACTTCTTAATGACATGAAAGGCCCAGTGATTTCGGCCTACCAAAAATCCTGAACTTTAAGAAACAGCAATGTGTTTGCATCAGTCCTTTGTACTCACAAGAGCTTGCATATCATACATGGTGCTGAGATGGTCCCAAATCACCTTGGAAGAAATCTGCCGTCCAATGTTCTGACTGAATTTATCTCGGATACAGATCATGTGGAAATGGCGGTTCACACCTAGGGGAAGAACTCAGTGGAATTAACAGTTCTACCCCATGAAATACTAAAACAAAACAAAACAACCGATGAAAAAACCCATCCTGTCCTTAGAGGGAAACCGCTTGGTGCGGGAGGGACACACAGCACCCGGGCAGCCCTGCCAGGCTGGTATTTCACCCTACGTTACAGGTGCTGTGCTGGAGGGCTCAGGGTGCCCCACTGGGTAAATGTTTCCACACAGGGCCGCAGCCCAAGCTTCTAAAGCGGCTGATGAAACACCGCCGAAGGGAAGCCTGAGGTAGCAAGTCAGGAAAGGCGAAGGCAGCGGGGAACGAGGGGGGCTGCCTCCGTGCGAGGGCGACCTAAGGAAGCCGGGCGGACACGGCGCTCCGTCCCCACAGGCCTCGCCGCACTTAGGAGAAAACCCGGGGCCCCGGGGCGGCAGCGGGCCCAGGAGGCCGCTGGGGGCAGCACCGCG
>VZTM01026467.1:522192-554422 GCA_013400555.1 Jacana jacana
GCGGCCGCGGGCGAGGCGAGGCGGGGCGTGGGGCGGGGAAGCCCCCAGCGGCCTCTGTGCTGGAGGAGGCGGGGGTTGTTACCTCAGGTAAATGGCGTGCCGGGGACTGCTCGGCCTTTGGGACGCCCAGAGGGTTGGGGTTAGGGCCGAGGCCGGGAGAAGCCTCCAGGAAGCCTCCAGGAAGCCTCGGTCGCCCCAGCCCTCGCCCTGCTGGTCCGAGGGGCGGGCGAGGTTGGAGATTGCTCTTGGGAAGGTTCCCAAGAGCTATAGACACCCCAAACTGCTCATCTCTGGCACAACATTATTGGTTTATATCGACTTGAAATGATGCTTTACACATAACTACTCCTGGCGTGCTTAAAAAAGTCCAGAACTCGACATCTTTGCCCATCATTTAAGGTGTAAAAAACCATTTTCTTTGGGAAGAGGATGTATCATTCATTCCCTCAGCGACAAGGGTGTTTTTCCCTTGTTCGGTATTATTAGACACACAGGCATGAAACAGGACTTCGTTGCTTAGGTGACCAGGTTTTCCCATTCCTCGCTCCTGACTTGAAATCTTAATCCTTTCTGTGACATTAGAATTATTTCAATAGCAAATGACGACAACAGCATACGCAAAGAAATGGCTGTTCTGAGCGAATAATAAAGCAGTGGGGGCAAAAGCTCACAAGCAAAGAGACATGATTTCAATGCAAACTATCCAAAGCAGGATAAAAGAACAAGGTGGGAAAAACTGCTATTTTCAGAAATGGAAAACTTTCTTTAGCTTTGATACCCGAAGGATTAACTTGACTCATATGACTCTTTGGGGCTTGATATAATGCTTATACTCCAAACAGATTAACCTGACATTAAGTAAACTTCTGAGGTGAGTTAAACCCAAAGCCTGCCGTGTGAAGCTTCGGAAAGTTTAGTGGTGCATGGGTACAAATCCTCATTTCCAGAGGGGTTCAGCCCCTCGAATGGAAAGGAACCTCTCTCTCCAGTCTGGTTTCCATGCTGGTGACATTTTCCAGGAATAACTCTTTCTGTGAGAGCTCTGTTCGGAGTGACAGAAATCCTGCCGGAATGACTTTTCTGCACCGAGGCTCCAGGAATCTCCAGAAATATTTCTTCTGCCACCCGTCACTTCTCTCTACCCATGTCCTGGATGCGCTGGACCTGCCTTTACACACCTCAGACTTCACCCAACTTTCCTCATTTTGAGCCAAAAATTCTCTATCAATCAGCAAGATTTTGCTGATCTTAAATATGTCTGCACAGCTTCCCAGTTAAATCCAGCCCTATATCCATCCCTGGCTCTTAGACCCATTTCATCTCCCAGTGTTTGCCCTGTGCTGCTGCCTCGCCTGGAGCTGCTCCCGAAAGAGAAGGTTGTGATTTCCCCTGATGACTGCGCAGGGGAGCGCGTTAATTCCCCAACAACTAAATTCCTGTTTTCATACACGTGTTTCTACGCATAGAAAAACAAAGGGAGGCAGAAAAGCAAATAAATTACAGACTATAAAAGTTGTTCCCCCCCATAGAAGAGTTTTCAAAGTTTTGCAGGAATTATTTTCTTTTTTTAAACATATATATATTATTTTTAAGTCTGTGTGAAACACCGAGCTTCGACGCTCTCATCTGTCACGTTATGCTTCTACTTAAAGACTATCATCAAGAGGGAATAACCGTGTCAACTCAGATAGCAATTTTTATGTCATTAAGTTCTGACGGCTAAAAAAAGTAGCATGTGAAACAGAATGTGAAAAAACATATGGCTACCCCTGAAAGTACAATAGCAGAAGAAAGTAATTTAATTCAGTAGAATAATGTTAATTCGACAGGAAGAGTATATGCATAAATTGGCTGCTATTTTGTTTCAATCACAAATAATTACATTTCCCTGTGTGCAAATGGCCTTGGCTCTTTCGGTGTCTCCAGGAGACATGTGGGAGCGTGTAATAAAGCCACACACGGCCTCTGCCTGGATTTGGACTGGAGTTCTATTTTCCTCTCTTTAAATTTTAGAGGGGATTTCCTTCCCCCCTTCTTCACCCCCATTGAACAGATTTTTCAGATTCTGAAAAATTTACCCTCCTCTCCTTCACGTTGAAATCTTACTTTTGTTTTTCAGCAGCTGTCAGCCACGTAAGACATACAGAGTTTCCTTTCCTCTCTTACTCTTCCCACTTTTTCAGCAGTTTTCAGCTGCAGGAATGGAAGGTGCCCTGCCCTTGGCTGGATCGGGTCGTGTGTGTCCCGTCCCCCCCGCCCCAGACAGATGATCTGGTATTTCAGAAGACGCTGCAGCAACTGAAAAATACGCCCAGCGTTTGGCATTCTCTCTGGAAGCATTGGATTTCTGGGATAAGCAATATGGCTACAGCTATTTCTGTCCTCGTTTCAGAACACCATGTGTTACTGCCCTTAACAAAGTCAGAACTTCCTTCCAAAGCCTGTGTGACTCCTGCTATGCCCCACGCACCTTCATAAAAGACTACAATCTGCATTCTTTTGCATTGGAGCCAGTCATTGAACTTGTGCTGGGGATTTTAGTACAGCTTTGATCTAGAATCTAACAGAATTTTTCTTACAAAAGTGAAGGAATCCTCCCAAGAGCCCCCGGGGAGCGTCCCCAGCTTTGTTCTGCAGAAAGGGAGAAGCGCTGCAGTTTGCTGGAGCCCACGGACAGGGAGCCCTGGGAAAGCTGGTGGATGTGCTCAGCTGTCACTGCTGCCTGATGCTGGGTTCAGTTTTTGACAAACTGGGTAATTAGAATCATAGAATCATAGAATCATTTTGGTTGGAAGAGACCCCTGGGATCATCAAGTCCAACCATCAACCCTACTCTACAAGTTCTCCCCTACACCAGATCCCTCAACACCACATCTCATCTACTTTTAAACACAGTCAGGGATGGGGACTCCACCACCTCCCTGGGCAGCTGATTCCACTGACTGACCACTCTCTCCATGAAAAATTTTTTCCTAATATCCAGCCTAACCCTACCCTGCTGCAGCTTGCAGCCATTCCCTCTTGTCCTGTCGCTCATTGCCCGTGAGAAGAGACCAGCACCAATATCTCTACAGTGCCCTTTCAAGCAGTTGTAGAGAGTGATGAGGTCTCCCCTCAGCCTCCTCTTCCTCAAACTAAACAACCCCAACTCCCTCAATCGATCCTCATAAGCCTTGTTCTCCAGGCCTCTCACCAGCTTTGTTGCCCTCCTCTGTACTCGCTCCAGCGAGTAGCACTTAGCTCCTGTATTATGCCATTTTCATCACATGCATAGTTTTTACATGCAGAAGTACATAGATCTGGGGCCCAGTCCTGCACCAAATTGCTCTCAGATCCATAAATCCTCCTACAAGAGAAGTAATCTCTGTGTCTTGGCATATTTCAGTAGTTCCACATATAGTATCCTTTCTGACTGATGAGGACCCCCGAACAGCGGAGCTCTGCTCTGATTTGTAAGCTTTAGCATCACTTTCAAAATCTGTTCTTTCAATGTGAAATCTGTAGGAGATTTTACACTTCCGAGCAGCAGGGGGAATTGTCCAAAACTTGGAGCTTGATCATTTTGCATATCTTTTACTAAATCAGCACAGATAGTTCGATGTAGCTGCGCTTTTCTCCCCATTAAACCTATCAAGGAGGAAGAATCAAAAAAGATAAATCTATTTGTTGTTTGCATCTTATCACACAGCTCTTCAGAGCAGCGCTGCCTCCTGGCAAGGAGAGACTCCCCAGCTCTCTCCCACTTATCTAAGCCAAAAGATGTGTTGATTATTTCAAGCAAGAACATTGAAGGGGGAGTTCACACTCTCATCTGGCCTGGGTGGCTTCTTTATAGGGTTTAAAATATGGAAGTGAATTGAAAACAGGGGTGTGGGAAGCAGCTGGCAGACAGGGGGGGCATTCAGTTTGCTGAGACATATGTTCTTGAATGGCAGCTTCTCCCTTGTGATCGTTTGCGCTCATTCTCCCAGCACAGAGAGGCAAGATATTAGATGGGCATCAGATGGCAAGCTTTAGGAAAAAAAATTAGATGGAAAAATGGTGCAAATAATCACCTCTAAGCATGCAGAGCAGCGTTCGTTACTGCCGCTGTTCCGCTGCCGAACAGCCCAGTGCGCAGTTGCAGTGCTGGGACTGGGATTGGTCAGACCAGTGTCTTGTTCTCTGGGTCATTATACATGTTTGAAAACGAAAATGCTGCTCCTTAAAATAATAATAAAAAAAAAAAGAGCCAGCATGAACAGGAAGGGTTCTCAGAAGGAAAGCAGAGAAGCACTGAACCTGACCATCTGACACCGACGTGACAACCAGGCTCAGGCTCTCGCTGTGGCGGAGGGTGGCAGCAGATTTTCATAAAGCACGTGTGCTCCTTTGGGCACATCCAAACCTGGACAGAGCTGTGGAAGTCAGCGACTCGGGACATTGTTTTTAGGCCCTATTTTGCATTTCAGCTTTGACTCCTTGAGAGTATTCACAGGTGCCCTTCAGCATCAACGTCTGGTGACATCATCTGGGTGGTGTTTAAGGTTGCTTCCATGTATGGACCCTATGCATCGGCGAACAAGAGCGCATTAGGAACAAACCGCAGCTGCAGCCAGTAGGTTAGGATGGATTTTGGCTTGCAATAATCCTAAATCAGTGGCCCCATCCAGGATTAAGCCAAGTGAGTTGTCAAGAACACCTGAGCTTGTCTGAGGTCTAGAAATATGTCTCCAGATTCAGCACGTTTCTGAAATGAGCCCACAAAATGCTGTTAACGGGGTCTGTTTTCCTCGTTAGTCAGGGAAAACAGGCCTGTCTCTCTCCTGTTTTCTTTTAAAAACACTTCTGTTTTGATTCCAAAATTTGAAGCCTGTGTTTTTTACGGAACCAAACCAGAGCTGTGTAATTCTGGGTTTATCCTTGTGTGCAAAGAATGTCGTTACTCAGGGTAGGGAACGCTCAATAAACCAACACATCTCACGATGGAGCTTTATCTGTTGGGCCAAATCCCTTGTTGGGTGTGAAGTCCATCACATGGAGAAACTGGCAGGAGATGCTCTTAGCACGGGTCAGAGTTTGCCTTCAACCAGACAGATGCTACTGTCCTGGACCAGGAGCAACTTTGACTGCTGTTGCCTGAAGCCTCTGAGTTTCGCCCTTCAACTTTTTCAATGAATCCATCACTATCTTTAATAATCCTAAAACAGACCAACTGAAAAAAAAAATATAGTTTTCTTATGCTTAAGTGTTAATGAAAAGAGAAAAAAAATCACCCATTTATTTTAGTGATGGAATTTCATACAGATTGGATTCTTGTTTCTATTTATTGGTGGTTTCAGCAACACCTGTAAGAGGAGACAGGAGACAGTTGGTTACTGTATTTCAGACCTGCAACTCTTATTTTTTTTGCTTGTAATTTACACCCCGTATTTCTATGCCAGTTACTCCTCCCAAAACAGCACCAAATTGCCAAAGTGGCTACATGGGTAACTTAAACTGTTTGGATTAGAGCTGAAGCTGGAAATGTTTCTGTCTTCCTTCCTAGCCAACAAAGTGTCAGCTCTCGCCATGTGCATGCCTGCGGCATCTCAGGGGGGAAAAAACCCTCAAATAAACAAACAGGTTTAAAGAAAGGCTGCAGACAACACTGTCATGACTGACATCACTGTACATAAATATAAATATAAATATATATATATGTATATATATAAATATCTTTTCCTGTAAAAAGGAACAGATACAGCTAACCATACTATGAAGGTAATATGTGCAATTCTTTTTGTTGTGGGCTGATACATTTAGACATTTGGCAGAACTCTGTTTCAGTGCTTTGCTGCTTGTATACCATAGCTCCAGGATTTTATAAACGGCACAGAGATGATGTAAGTTGATGTAGAAGTCAATGATGCCAATGAGCTTAGTGTAAGACGTTTGGCAAATTATGTGTGGTACCTTCAGGAGAGATTTAATTCCATAAACCTGCCCAGCAGGCCAGCAGTTTTCTACTGCACTCCAAAAATCCCAATTACTGTCTTCTGATCTTCTTCCTACTGGGAGTACTAGATAATTAAGCTCTGGTGGTGCAGGAATTTATAGGGGGTGGGTACGGACTGACTTGGCCAATGTGCTCTACTGCTTTGTCCATCTTTAAATTACTGGTCCTGCTTTTTTCCCTGACTTTTCTCAGTAGCTTCTACCCCAAAGTTGCTGTTTCAGGCCTGCAGAAGGGAGTGCTCCCTCCAAACTCCGATTCCTCTCAGAGTGCATTCTCTGCTGGGTCAGCTCTGCAAGCAATTTTACCTATATATCATAATTCCCAGGGGAACACATATGTTAGAGTATTCTGAGGCCAGCTGTGCTATACAGACCTCTTATTTAAACGAGACTCAATTTTTTCTGGAGTTGAGATGACTGAAAACTTGCACATTTAAACAGATTTTATCTCTTTGCCTTTCGGGAATAATCTTCCTCCCTCAGTAAAATGGGCAGCAGCCTTAACGCCTCCCGTTTCTCCAACTGCACCAGTTGCTCAGAATAAGGATCTCATTTTCACACGAATCCTAAGGCAGGGCAACCCGACGGATCGAAATTCAATGAAAATTGCATAAAATGGAAGGAGAGCAGATGCCACTGCAAATGACAGCGGGGCAGCACGATTACTATCGTCTACTTTGCATACCCGTGTCAGCGCCAAAGCCAGTTAGCACCTTTCACAGCTTTTCCCAGCAAGCTGCCACTGTAAGCTTTTTTTGGGAAAAGAGAGGCCTTCTCCTCCTATTCAGGATTTCTCAATTGCCTCAGCCATTCATGCTGGTTTTGTGCTCCTTGACGCAATATCAGAGGGAAAGTATCAAATTTAAGCAATTTTGTAAATGGTAGGAAGGCCCCGATTTCTTTCACAATAGCTAACTTCATCGTTCATGTGAGAAACTTCTGAAGAAAATACCTATTTGGCTCGCTAACTGTTTCTTTATAGATTGGATGAGGAAGGTGAGGCATGAGAGGCAGATACTCAGGTGCTCATTGGGCTTTGGTTGGCTTTGGGTCCCACCTACACGTCCTGGGGCTCCTGGCTCATCCTACAGCCCCTGTCAGACTCATCAGGTATCTGTTGCTCTTATCCCATTCTCAGAACTGTCTTTGCTGATTATCTGAATAACTCCCACTTTTTTTTTTTTTAACTTCCCATTAGCCAAGGACCTCCACTGTCCAAAGGAATTGCTGATACAGAGTGTTCTGGTGTCTGGGAAGTCTTTCTCCTGGCTTCAGAAGACTTTAGATCAGCCCTTAGGGAGCCATTAGGGATGGGAGGTAGAAAAAGGACCATTTGCTACAGATTGTCCCTTGGAGTTGGAGAATTAATTTAAGAATATCCTAGGGAATGTCAGAGCTCTGTGATTCCCCAGCCACTTTATGCCTCTCTCTAAGTCTTAGGCCTTGGAGATCCTTTAACAAAGGATTTTTGGAGGAGAAAAATCCTCCTTTTTTCTAATCTTCCTTCACTGTCTAGTTTTCAGATGTGCCAAGGTGTCTCAGTCTGGCAGGATGCAGTAGAAGCAAAGCTGGCCCTTCGTTCCCACAGAATCTGTACATTTCTTAACTGCTAATGTGATCCCAGTTAAGGATTTGATAACTCCTGTGCCTCAGATCAGGTGTCTGTGCGCTTCGTATTTTAGGGACTGCATATCTGTGGAGGAAAATTTGATGTCTTTAATCTATATATTTACCAACCTTACCATTCATCAGAGCTCACTGCAAGTATTTCAGAATGCAGCTCTTTTCCCAGCTCTCTTTGCTGCTGTGAGATATCAAAGCCTGAACAAAAATAGAAGATTCTTTTTGCGGCAACTTCAGAGGCACTGAATGATGCCCTTGGTTCCTTAGCAGTCCTGAGAGAAGAATTATTCAACCACATTATACTTCTGACTTTGGAAAGGTTTTCTTTTCTTATGGTTTTGTTCACCGTTAGGAGCAGATAAAAGTTCCTTTGGCATCCTTACACATCTTACCATATAATAGAGCACAATGGACTTTAGGAAAATAATAAGAATTAAAAAAAAACCCAACCCCTCGTTTGCTTTAGCAGTAGGAAATTTGGGGCTCAGGTGAACTCTAATGGGCCCTGTTAACATTGCACACCAGAATCCTGAATCGCTCGTGCGATGGTAATAAATATTTACAAGACTGAAAGGATGGCTTTATTCCCGGTGTTTTATTTCCCCTCCCTGGAAGCTATTACCTGAAGTGCTCTCTACTTTTGGTGATGTGAAACATAATCACCACAATTTTCCTTTTGAATGACTAAGTCTCCACTAGAAAACATTTACAATTGTGGTAAGCTTAGAGGAGAACCTGCACCTACCAATGTTTTGTTTGACGCTTTTGAAGGAAGAGTCGTGTGACCTTAGAAGAACCACCTCACCTTGGTCAGAGAACAAAATTATCCAGCTCTGTGGAGTAAAGAACCTTCCACCAAATCTATTTATAAGCTGAGTTTCTCAGAAATTCCCTTTAGTGCTGGCCTTTCTCATGCTGCGATTTCCCCCCGGCGTCTGGCTTTGCTCTCCTCCCTTTTCGGCCTGAAGACCGAATGCTCAATAGCCAAAGAAGAGAAAGACCTAAGATGAGAGGTGGAAAAAGTAATGTTTGTGGCAATTTTAAAATGCTGGGTCACTCACTGCCCTTGTTAAATGACCCCCTTTAAACTAGTCTCATAATTGCTCGGGGTTGGGTTTTGTTTTTATGGGAAGGATTTTTCATCGGTGAAAGTGATAGAAACGTGGGTGTCGAATTAGCTCTGGATCTAACACGACTGATGTCCTTGTACGGCTGCCAAACTGTCATCCTCAGAGGTGATTTTGGTGCTGCTCTCACTGCAGAAGCTCTACTCTTGCACGGGACAAGGTTTAAATTGCTCCTGCTGTTCTGACAGTGGCCACCTGTAGCCACACCATCTGTGGTGGCTTTCAAACATGGGCACAACACGGAAAGGGCCCATTTCTCCCCATTTTGTGTACAGCAGTTTCTAGACCTTTTTTAAAGAGTCCTGTTACTAGAGTTATTTAATTTCTGTCCATTGAAGGGGAATCTGATCGATTCCCTCTGAATATCCTCCGTGGTCAAAGGTGGGATGAAACAGGAACCTTTGCACCCTTAGAAAACAGCTCCACGTGGAAGGTGTGGAGCTGTTTATGCACCCATGTGCAGGAGGGTAATTTATGGGTAATTTGTCTTCAGCACAGAAGGGGACATTAAGGGAAAGCTGATGAATTTTCCTCTGTACCTCCAGACTGTTCTGGAAGAGAAACCCAAGAAGGTAATAATCTGCATTCCCTGTGTTGAATTTTTTAGGTTCTTCTTGGATCAACTTAGTAGTTAAGAAAAATAATGTCATCTCATTTTCCACTTTATCCTTTATTGCTGCAATTCATATCTGTATATTAGCTTGTGTGTGTCCCCGTTGGGATTGTTTCTAATTTGTTCAAATTCAGAACAGTTTCTATTTGCTCTCACTATGCTCAAGGTGGGCTCATGCAAAACTCTGCTCTTCTACTGAGTTTTATTAGATAGCATTGCTGATTGGCTGTCTTTATACTTCCCTTCCAGACCAATTTACAAAATGAAGTCTGACACCAGCTGTTTGAAGCTCCTGATTCTAATACAGGTGAGATTCGGGTTCATAATAGGAAGTTTATTGACAAGAATATTTCCAGAAAATGAAAATCACAAACTTACTGGAACAATGAGTACACAACAGACGCAGCTCCCTTCAGTCAGGAACAGACAGTGCTTTGAACAACAGACAATTAAATGGGATGGTGATCTCTTGTTTTATGACAGTGGACTAAATCTACTAAGTTCAGGCACTGGGGTTGCTCCTGGTTCACAGTGGTGCCAACAGGAGATACTGTGTGTGGGCACCAGTACAGCTCACACCCTCCGCTACTTGGTGAGTCACTGGACTGGGCTGCCCAGGGAGGGGGTGGAGTCCCCATCCCTGACTGTGTTTCAGAGTGGATAGGATGTGGTGTTGGGGGATCTGGTGTAGGGGAGAACTTTGTGGAGTGGGGCTGATGGTTGGACTCCATGATCCCAAGGGTCTCTTCCAACCTGAATGATCCTATGATTGATTATATGATTCTACTTCTTTCAGACAAGGCTTTTTTTTTTTTAATTTATTATTGCTTATTTGCTATTTATTCATGTCAGTTGAATCCAATTCAAACCCTCAGACTCGGATATTTGCTCTTTTGGGCAGTTCCACATCCCAGTCCAGCTCCAGATAAAGGACTGTAAAACCACCCCTGCCACGTGCATGAGAGATGGAAAGCTGCCAATGGGAGAGGTGAAACTGGGACCAGTTTCACGTCAGCACTTTCAGTGGGTTCACAACAGGGCAAGGGCTGTCTGGGAGGCTGAAATTTCCACATTTCTCAAACATCTTGGAAGAGGAGAAAATAAAAATGTTTTAAACCCTGTTAAAGGCTTGGGAGAATATTAATATCTGTATGTCCCAATATAAGAAACTTCTTCTGTCACCAAACCCAAACATCTGTGTCACCAAATATTTTCTGTTTGGAACAACAATTGCTGTTTATGTTGCAAAGAATCACCCATCGTTGAAAAGAATGTAATTTTAAAACTTTGTGACCTATTGTAAGAGGAGGGCAGCTGAGGGAGAAAGCTTTTCATCAGAACTACTGCATTGTGAGTCTGTTTTTTTTTCCCAATTTACTGTTCTGTTGAGTCTCCTGCCAGGAGATACTATATTAAAATTGTTTTTCTCTTTAGACGGTTAATGAAAGGTTGTAATTAAGATAAGTGGGATCAAGCATCAGATCTCTAATTGATGTTGTTTGATGGGAGCAGCTGTCTTTTTTCCGCTTTAGGAGCTGTGTTGGTGTCAGCAACTGGAAACCTCTATGTTCTTCAGAACCATCATTAGTTTTTCGTGCATTTGCATTCAGCCTCAGGATCCAACCTCTCTGCAACCCTTGCGGCTTGACCCAGTGGTTACATGGACTTCAGAGCTCACATAACTTACAAATTCAGATCATTTTAGGGGATGGGGGCAACCAAGATTAAAGATTAATGCAGGCTTTTTATTGGGCTTCTTGGTACGCTCTGACAGTTCCTTCCTTTCAAAATTCAGTGTAGCTTTACAAGTAATTAAACACAGTTCTGATTCTGTAGTGCAAAAGTGGTTTTCCTTTAAGAATGGTCAAGAAGTTAAGTGCAGCCCCGCTGATGATAGCGTGAGGTCGGGCCCCGCATGGCACCCCCTGACACCCAGAGCATTTTAGCATTCCCACAGTGTTTCTGTTTCCCTGTCTCCATCGTTCCTCTCCTGGCTGAGGAGTCAGCACTAACTCCAGCATCCTACCTGTGTACTCTGGGACTGTTGAGTTGGAGGAAGAGGAGGCTGAGGGGAGACCTCATCGCTCTCTACAACTGCTTGAAAGGGCATTGTAGAGAGTTTGGTGCTGGTCTCACAGGGAATTAGCGATAGAAGGAGAAGGAATGGCTTCAAGCTGCAGCAGGGTAGGGTTAGGCTGGACATTAGGAAAGAATTCTTCCCAGCAAGAGTGGTCAGAGCCTGGACTGGGCTGCCCAGGGAGGGGGTGGAGTCCCCATCCCTGACTGTGTTTCAGAGTGGATGAGATGTGGTGCTGGGGGATCTGGTGTAGGGGAGAACTTGTAGAGTGGGGTGGATGGTTGGACTGGATGATCCCAAGGGTCTCTTCCAACCTAAATCTATGATTCTATGATTTATTGGTGCTTGTCCTTTTTGTGATAGTACCACACATGGCAGAGAGGAGGAGTAATGCTTCCCAGCCTGAGTTGTTTTAGTTCTCTAATCTTTTCATCACCTTAAATTCAGCAAATCTGGTTGTTCACTGGTGTTCAGGGTTGGGCTGAAATGTCCAAGGTGATGTGGGGTACAAATCCAAATGCCCAGTTTGCCACATTAAAATCTGGAACTGTACTCTGGTTCATATTCTTGCTGGAATCGATTTTAGTCAGGCAGTTTGGGTTTGGACTCAAAGTTCTCCAGCGTCAGAAACGATCTGGTGTTAGTCCTCAGGCTTAGACCTACCTCTAGGAAGAAACAGCGGCACAGAGAGAACACAGACAGCTGGAAGTGTTTGGAGTAACTGTTTTAACGTGTTTAAAGTGTCTGATCTATAGAAAAAAAAGAGTTCCAGAGGTGAGCTTGGATTGGGATTGGGATTTTAGCCTTTCTACAGCTGTGTTTTAAACTTCTCGTAAAGCAAAAGGGCACCTTTGGTGGAGAAGAAGCGGTTTTGCTGGAGGTTGGGGAGGAGCAGCAGTATGGTGCTGGGTGAGTGATGGTGATGATGAATTTGTGCAGCAGCTCGATGGGGTTATATCCTGAGACAGAAGCTGCAGGAGCGGTGCTGGCGGTGATGAAGTGCAGTACAAGCGATGATCACACGCTCTGCCTCCCCGCTCTAATGAAAACAATTTCTCTGTGCTTTTCTTCTCACTGTAATACCCCAGGCCTCCAACTCCTCATGTGTAACTTTTCCTCTATAATTAATCACACACATCCCGAAATGTAAGTCTGTGAGTAAGTTTGCCAGATTTTTTAATTTTATGTTTTTTTTGCCTGAATACTCGTGTTTTGTGCTGAGCTGTGCGTGGAGGGGCACAGGAAGATCAGGAGAAGCAGCCAAGTGGTGTTGGAGGTGGGCTCCTGCCTGGTTTCTGCAGGAGAACGGGCTATTTGGGGAACCAGTTAGCTTAAATAATTCCCAGAAACCCACTGGACACCAGGCATTACTGGGACTATCCTCTTCACTTTGCCTCTGTGTCAGCAGCACAGTAAGATCCTGTAGGGAATGCCATTATGGGCTGTAATCATAAGTGGAAAATATTTGGTTTCACAGCATTTAAGTGGAACTGCCTGTGAGTGCTGTTTTCCACGCAAAACACACTTATTTTGAGTCCCCTTTGTTGTATTATCAGTCATTTGGAAACAGTCCCTCAGGGTGCCTTTGTTCCTGTACTGGCAGCCTGGCCAGTTCAGTGCTCCCTGCTCCAGACCCGCTCCTGGCTGGTGGCCACAGCTGGGACTCATGGGGATTTGGAGGTGACCATTGCCCCCTTCTTCTCCTGCGTGGCCTGTGGTGGATGGTGGGTGCTGTGTTCCCACCATCACTATGCGACACCTTGTTAAAAAGGGCATCAGAGCTTCTTGGAACTGGTTTATGTGAGAGCTGCTAGGATTTTCCAAGTGAATGGCCACCAGAGGCAACCAAGCTGCTTGGAGGAGACTTGTTTTAGGAGCAACTCTGCTGGGAAGAGCAGGGTCTGGATTCTGAGTTGTTATCCCCAAATATCCCATGGCGGTGGATTGAATTTCCAGGTCCTGCTGACTGTTACTGGTAGGAATCCCGTTCTAAAGCTCCTTCTCCAGTTTTTACCACGAAGAAGTTGTAGACAACAAAGCTTCCTTGCAGGATTTAAAAATAATTTATAATAATTAAAGAATCCTAACAGCAGACTGAGAGTGGAGCTTCAAAGGCTTTGCAGTTAAGAACGCATTTATCTTCCACAAACGAACTAAGAGAAGAAACACTATACCTGCCTTTTCTGTGATACCACACTAAATATCCAACTGGAGCAGGACTGGGGTATTCCCACCACTCCATTCTCATTCTTATTTCTTGCCTGTTCCTCTGCTGAGAACAAGGTGCTTCTGTTTGTTATAAAACCCTCCCAGACATGGATTTTGCATTCTCTGCTCCTCTAAAGAACTACACACCAGCATCGATGTGAGACAGACACAGCCCTGAGACAGCAGCAGCTGAGGATGGAAGTGACAGAAAATGCCACTTGTGGCTGCACTGTGACAATAACAGACTTTAATGGTTGCAACTTCATGGTGGAACCAGCTCTTTGGGCAGATCTGAAGCAGTGGTTCTGCTCTTGATGCACCCTGGCTGGTGGCACCGGTGACAGCAGCTCGGTGATGCCAGCGCTGGGGCTGTGACCCAGGCAGACAGGCAGCAAGAAGGGGAACGGGGCAAACAGTTTCTAACCCAGGTGGCCAGAGGTAAAACCCAAGGAGGAGGCTTTGCTCAGGGCTGGTACCTGGGCTCTGAGGGCAACAGCAGCTGCAGGCACCACATCCGGATCTGCTTTATTATTCCCTTAATTGGGAACTCTGCTCATCAGGCTTATTGGGCAGTTAACAGCTCTTGGGTTTGTTCTTCGGGCTGAGGCTGCTGATTGTTATCTGTGTTTACACTGCAGCAGAGCTGGTGATGCTGTCTGACATGAGACAGCTCAACGTGCCAAATTCCAGGTGTCTGAGCTTGAGATTTAGTGAAATTGGTGAAGACTTTCTGCAGACGTTTTTGGACTGTTGATCAGGTTGTTTACAAGGATGCAGGTTAGGTGGTTGCATTTCCAGCCGGAGGGTATCAGGTATTTTTGCATATTTTTTTGCAAGCAGGCACAGAACGATGCTTGCAGAGCCAACAGCTCCTCCAAAATAGCAGGGAGCACAACTTGTTCAGCAGCAAAGCAGAAGGAAAGGGAGGATTTGAGCTTTAAAGCCACCCACCACCCAAAGGATGGACCTCTCCTCTGCCTCATGAATGACTTGGGCACTTCCCTTGGGTAAATCCTGCTGGTTCTGGTGGTTCCTGTGGTGGGTGGGAGAGGTGGCACTGGGCAGGGGAACCCAAACAAATCCAGAGCATGGGCAGGGGAATTTGTTTCTTGATTTCTTTCTTTTGTCTCAGGCTCTGGATGTAAACAGAAACCCATTTTTTTTTGTAGATACTTGAAGTTCACAGCTCCCTGCAGACCAGCTGGTTTGAAATAACCTGAAGGTTACCTGTTACCTGGCTGGTACTTCACTGAGCCAGCCAGGGGCTCGCAGATGGAAGACCTTAGATGGAAAGGCTTCCTATTTTTAAAAATAATTTTAAACCCTGTACACGTGGCAATAGCCTCCATTATATCTCCCAGGGTTGTACTTAATAATACAATCTTCAAGTCCGGATGTTTTGCAAAGCAAAGGTTTATTAGGATATTAGAGGTGCAGGGGTGTATTTTGGGGGGGGGTACTAAAGCTTGGCAAGAAATCTAATTTTAAAAGAAAGAAATCCAAGCAAACCTCACCAGTCACTCTTCATTTTCTGCCTCTGTAACGAGCCTGATGGGAGGTTTCATTGTGCATTCACGTGGGCACCTGACTCCTTGTACCGAGTACCTGAATACAGATTTAATCACGCTGCCAATTAATTTGCAAATAAACTTATTGAAAATGCTGCTAAATGCGAGAAGTTTTGGAAATGTAATACAGAAGCTCACCAGGTGTCTGTTTTTTAAAATCTGAAGGGCTCTAATGTAATCTGCTAAGTTGATTCTGTAATGAAGTTGCTGTGCTGAATTTCAAGGCCTTGGGCGATGAAGGAAGCTATAATCTTTTGTTTCATTAGACCACTGAGGTAGGATATATATTCACCAAACTGAATTAAACAGGCTAAAAAGCTCTAGCCAAATGCTCTGTCAGGAATTAGAAAATTGGGTATTAGGGTAGACATAAGTATCTATAGCTCTGCTTCCCCAGCAGCAGCTTGGGACTCACTGCAGCTGCCTGTGGCACACGGGAGACAACGCTTCCTCGGAGGGTTTACCACCGTCTCTGTCAGCTCTCCCAAGGCTTTCCTTATTGCCCTCTGTCCTGGGTCCTTCTAACATGGTTCTGGGATTCTGCTCTGGATTACCAATGTCTTTTTCCCCACCTGTGTATCATAACCCTGGGAATATCCTTTTTCTGTCTGCTAGAGCTGAGATTTATCCTGCCCTGAGTCCCAGCAGATACAATCTTTAAGAAAAGATTTAAGCTTTAAGAAACCACATTTCCACCCAATAAATCCCTTTGTGTCAAGCAATATTAAATGAAGAAGAAATAGTAACACCTGCAATAAAGAATGAAACCACCATCACAGCTGAGGTTTTACCCCAATGTGCAAGAAACAGGAAAAATTAACCAAAGTTTACATTCACTCTGAGTTTTCCAGTGGGGAGGTTCAGGTGCTGGGCTGATGAGGGGGGATACGAAATGGTTGGGTGACATCAGAGAGTTTAGAGACAAGTGTGTACAAAGATGCCTGACTTCTGAGGACATTTAATTGTGGTTTACCTAGATAATGCTGCAGAAGGATCTTTTCTAAATTCCAGTCACCAGGAACGGCGACTTTCAGCAAAAGCTTCCCTTTCTCTTCAGAAAGCACGTTTGAGCAGACCATGGTCCTAAATACTGTGGGCGTCCACAGGGTTGATTTTTGCAGGGATGATAGCTTGGGAGAAGGAGAATTAGAAAAATGCTTTAATTTCATTTCCTATTCAGCTGCAGTGGTTAATCAGAGCAGGCATGAAAACGGCGGTGTTCCTAGGCAGGCAGCGAGCCTCTGCCTTTGTCCTTTCTCCTGCTGAGGTGGCTGCTAAACATGGTTTTAAGTAGGAATTTCTGTGAGACGAGGACTGAGATGTATCTGAGTGAGGAGAAGCCTGATGCAGCAGCTCTGAGACTTCCATTCAACGGAGAAATCGGGAACCCTATTATTTTCCTTAAGGAGTGAAATAGCTCCTAGAAAAGCTGTCTCACAGTCACGGATAGCACAAGCATTTCTATTAGGGCAGAAAACCAACTGGAAGGACAGGAAAATGCAGATAATAAGACTGATGAACCCTTCCCAGATCTGAGGGACCCTGCACTTGCAGTGCCTAAGGGGTTTTTTTTCTTCCCACTTTCTTCCAAAGCATCTGGTGTTGGAGAAGGTGAGCAGAGTTAATGGACCTTGGGGGTGATGCGACCTGGCAATTCGCACCTTTCTGTGTGACACAATGATGGATCCAGTGCTGAGGGGCTGGGAAAAGGGCCTCTCAGTTGGTTTGCCATATCCAGAAGGCCAGAGCGGGGTGGTTACCACCCAGGACCGACAAACTGGTGGATGACGGGTGGTGCGAGCTCCATGGAAACCCGTCATCCCTGGGAAAAGCATACAGCTGCATCCTCTGTGCCGCTCTCATCTCCAGCCTTTGAGGCTATAGAATATGGCCCTTTACTTCCCCCTCCTCTGCAGGAGGCAGAAAAGATGCTGCTTCTGCATTTGTGGCTCACTCTGCCAAGATCTGAAAGTGTCTGGTGTGCTAAAAACACTTGATAGTGCAGCGCAGAGCGGAGCCGGCTGCTTTCCGTGCTTTGACTGTGCTGACAGCTCGCTTCCCAGAGCTTTTAACTGCACAGAGGAAGCAATTCATCTGCAATCTCTGGTTATTATTTCTATTATTCCACCCTAAAGGGGGATTCACTGTAGGAAGCGGGTCAGAGTCAGCGGCTCAGGAGGAAACAGGTATTTCCCCTCAACTTGTGCAAAGCATCCGGATGGTTGCGGTGATATCGTTGCTCGGCTGACCCCCCTCTTGGATGGCTGCTCGCAGGGGACAGGCTGGTGGCACGACAGCAACCTGCTGGCCCTCCTTGCCAGAGGGTCAGCGGTGAGTTTACAGTTAGTGGGGAGAATGCTGGGCTGGGGCAGAGAAGAATCACAGGCAGAGCCTCCCAGGGCCCCTGCGTTGAATCAGAGACACCCGAGAGGCTGCTGAGCGGCTGGTTGGCAGCATCTTCTCTCCCACAGAAGCTGCATCTCCCTGTTTTCATAGAATCACACAGAATCACAGAATACCAGGGATTGGAAGGGACCTTGAAAGATCATCTAGTCCGATCCATTTTGGTTGGAAAAGACCCTTGGGATCATGGAGTCCAACCATCAGCCCCACTCTACAAAGTTCTCCCCTACACCAGATCCCCCAACACCACATCTCATCCACTCTTCCACCCGAGATCCCAGCACCATATTTAAAATTGAATTTGTGAAAAAAGCAGGTGCTGGTGGGTGTATTACCCTTGAAAATGGGCGGTGTGGATGGTGCTGCCCACCTGGGGGAACTCACCTGACAGCAGCCAGGCAGCCTGAGGTTAAATCTGAGGATTTGATTGTGTGGATTGGCAGCTGCCCGTTCTGCTATGGCTGCGGGTTGAAACACTGCCCACTCCTCCTTCCCACAGTCCCTCCTGCAGAACTGCAAAGACACATTATTTTACAATTTGCTAGGAAAAGACACAGAGATCTGCATGGAAGCCTCAGGTCCAGGGAGCACAAGTCTAGGGAGGATGGAGTAATCTGGGTGTAGCCATCAGGGAAGTGTCTTGTCCTCCCTGTGGCCTGGTCAGAGGTGACCACGTAGATAAACTCCTCATTACCTTGTTTTTCAGACCTGGAGCTCCTATTGACTGAGGAACCTTTGAAGACCCAGAGTCTCCAAGAGGAGATGGGTTGGTGCTGGAGCATTGCTGGGGATGTGCAGAGGGCGGTTGCTGTTCCAGAGCACTTCCCACCGCAGCTCCCACCGGCTGGAGCACAGAAAGGCGTATTTTTTTCGGATGCTTTGAACCACCTTCCCCTCCTGCTCCCGCCCACCTTCCCACACACTTGTCAGCGGTTAGTTTGTACCCAGGGAAGTTTTTGTTCCTGCAGTTCAATTTGTCACAACAGTCTTGGCAGGAGGAGATTGTCTGGGGGGGGGTTGTGGGTTTTGGGAGGTTTTTCGGGGATTCGGTTTGGGTTTTTTTTTTTGTTGTTTTTTTTTAAACCAGGCACTTTTCAAGTGTAATATTCAGGGAGTCAGCCCAGGGAAGGGCATCTGTAAAATGAATGGAGGATGTTGAGACAGCTGGGAGCCCTTCTGAGGTGGTGGTAGCCACTTTGAGTGGGTGTTTTGCTCCTAAGGAGAGTCTATGAGCCACCTGAACACTGGGTACAAGTCTAGGGGCTACAAAACCTGTGTTTGAGCTGGCTCATGCCCCTTTCTGTCTGTAAATGGGCCCATCTTTGGCTTTTATTTTGCTATTTAATGTGATTTGCAACATGGCAACACCCCTTCCTCATAGTAAGAGCCTGTAAAATGGGAGGATTTAGCAAAACCCATGACTTTGACCTCAAGTTGTGGATTTGTGCAAGGGGCAGGGAACTGTTGCTGGTGGCTGGCACTGGATCACAACCTCAGGTAAGCTTCAGTGCCATCCTGCTTTCCCAGGGGCTGGACCCTCCTTTCTTGGGTTTTGAACTTCTGTAAAGTACAGGTTCTGTGGATTTCTTTTCCTGGGGAGACAAAAGATTCTCTTTTAGCTCAGTATCTGATCCCTGGGCTTGTGAGAGACCATTATATTACATGACAAATGTGATCAATATGTGTTTTCTCCACCTCCACCACCTTTCTGTTTCCCCTGCCTCTGCTCTAGTGCCATTAATATTTGGGGCAGATTTTGTGAAGAGCTGAAAATACCTTCTTCCCCATATATTTTTCATCCTTCTGCTTTCACCAACACCACAAAATACCCTGATGATGTTCCTGCCTTCTCTTTTGCCATTAACAACTATGTTTTGTGACAAGAGCTATAGTTGCAGTCAGCATGCAAAATTTGCTGTTATTTTAAATAACCATCTGCTCTCCCCACAGTCTGCTACCTCATCCCTAATTTCTTTATTTTTTGGATGTTTATTTTGATTAGCCTTGTCACATGGTGCTATGAGGAAACCTTGCTTCACTTCACATGCTGCTGCCATGTTGATACAGAAAACTGGCTTACAACCAAAAAAGAGGTTATTTTTTTCCATTCTTCCTCCCCCCATGACTTTTTTTTCCCAGAAAAGAAAAAAAAAAAGAAAAGTTTTATGTAACAAAGTGTTGTGTAAGGAGGAGAACAGCAGGGAGTGCATCAGGACTCCTGGATTTTCTTCTCATCTCTGGCACAAATCCATTATGACACGTTGGGGCAAGTCACCCCAGTCCAAATCTTCTTATTGGGATCACTGCAAAAGCTGCTGAAGTCACTTAAGTAGATGCATAGACCCACCTGGACATCTGAGATTAAACCCTAACCTAGAGCAGAATGAAAATCATGGAAGAACCATCTATATCAAGGAAGAGCTGGTGTGCTAAAGTAGGTCACCTTTGTTTATTTGCTTTAAAATTACTGAAAGAGGCAGATCTGGAAGTCCAGACCAAGAGGCAGATCTGGAAGTCCAGTCCATCCATATTTGCATGCCAGCTTTGCATTTTTAAGATTGATAATACACACACTGGTTCCCTGTTCCATGAGGAAGAGTCTGCTGTAACTGAATAGCCACAATCCCAAGCGGGGAATTTGTGCATGTGATGGAGGTGGGAGATACCATAAGAAACCACTCTTTGAGGAGCAAAAAAAATCAGAAAGAAATTGGTACTCACTTTGCAAATGCAGATGTAACTAGTCTGGGTGGAATAACAAAAGGCAATTTGGCCTCCTGTGAGAAACATTTTTGGAGGAAATCTGGTCCCGTTGAAGGCTTTAGAATTCTTGCACATCCATGGGGAGGAAACTGAAGTGTGGTTGTATTAAACCTACTGCTGTGCTGCATTTATTGTGCTTTTCCTGAGGCTTTACCTGGCCTTTGGCTGTGCTGGTGTCAAACAGACAGGGCTCTGCTGCCCTGGGCCGTTGGGTGCAGGGGAAGCTGAAATCAGACCCCTGAGAGCCACAATTAGCTTAGTGAGTCCTTGGAGACCCTTAGTGCCCAACCCGGGTTTGCTTATTCTCATGGCTTTTATCAGTGTAAACTGTGAGTAATTCTACTAGTCAAAATGAAAGGGGAATAAGGTCTTTTGGTTCTGTCAGGGATTGCAGAAGTTCACTTAAGGTGTAATTTCTATGTTACAAAACACAAGGGATTCCTCCAGGAGCTTTGAAAAGGTTTCTTCCTCTGTTCTAACACCACACGTGGCTTTCAGTGGTGTGTGTCAAGAGCAACTCCTCTGAAATCAAAACAGCTCTCAAAGTTCTTCCTGAATTAATGATACACCGATCTCATTGTGGAGTAGGTTTTTGGATAAGTTTGAATACATTTGTCTTGCTTTTTCTGGGGCTGGGCTAATTCATATTATTACACAATTTCATCAGCCTAAATACCATCAGGAGTAGTTAGCAAGCCTATTTAATGTGTGGCTAAGCCCAAAATTGTTCTGTTACCAATGAAAACAGGAACAGGAGTGTCCTCAGGTTGCCTTTTCCTCTATCCTTCCCTTTACTTGTTTTAGACTCCATTCCCTATTGGCTTCTGCCAGTATTTATTCCACCCACCCACTATTAGGGTTTTCTGGGGAAAACTCCCCACAGACCAATAAACAAACCCAAGCAATAAGAAACCTCCAAAAACCCCCAAACCAAAAAAACCCCAAAATCCAACCCAACCCAGTGTTGCTGCAGTGATGTGCCAACACTTACTGATATTGGCCTGCAGAAAAGAAAATCTTCATTACTGCTGACAGCTAACGAAGCAATACTTATCTACACCCTGCAGCCACGGATTCGGCACAATAAATGTCCTTTCTCCTGCTGTAGCCCTTTCTCCAAGCTGCTGCTGGTGGCCTGGAGCCCTGATGGAAATTTGTGGAGTTCATCTGGTGGATTAATACCAGGAAGAACTAGAAAGTACCTGATTTCCTACAGCTGCTGCTACTCAGTGAAAAGCAGTGATGGATGGTCAGAAGAGGTTCACCTGTCCAAGACAAGTGAAAGCCACGTAAATCTTCTTGATGCAGAGCCACAGACAGGGAGGCTGAAAACACTTGTCCACAAAGGATGGGGTTGAGAGATGTCCTGGGGAAAGTTTCCAGAGTGCACTTACAGAATACTTATTCTGGTTGTTGTTAACCTGAGGTGACACCAGGCAATTCTGAAACAAGCAGAGGAAACTGTCCAAAATCTTTCAATTATTTTTTAAAGGGGAAGGAGAGGAGCAAAGAAAGAGTTTAGTAATTTAAAAAAGAAAAAGTTGTAAGTGCTGATTTTGTTCTGCACCAGCTACACTCAAAACAGTCCCTGGCTTTATCCTGTGACTGAAAAGGCGTGGAGTTTTGTTCTGTGCCCGGGTGGTTTTCTTCTTCATGTGACTGATACTAACCAGAAAACCCAGGAGGAATCCTTTCACTTCAGGTGTTCACAGGTGTGCCTCATAAAACCAGACTCTGTTCCCAAGTACTTAAGGCTTCCAACTGCTGAAAGAAGTGGGATGATAAAGGCAGGAATTACTGCCAGCCACAGCTGCCCTATTGGAAATCCTTAGGTGTCCCAAAGAGTCAGAAAGAAGGGCTGATCAGCCTTTCAGCTGATCAGAGATATTTCACATCTTTCAGCTTTAACCTCATTTTCCTTAGGCATTCTTGTAGAAACACATTCTGAGCTGTCCCAGATGGTCAGTTTTGGTTGCATTTCATACAATAGGAAGAGTTCCTGAAGAAATAAATGACTGAAAAACCTCTCGGCAGAGGGCAGCCTGGGAAGGAGGCTGGACTTTGTTATTGTTCTAATTGAGGGAATGGTTGCAGACACCACAGAAAACATGCAAGAAATAGTCATTATGAATATTGCAATCGTCGGGGAAGACTTCAGACAAGAAAATAGGCCTTAATTCTAGAGCATCCAGATACAGACCACCAGCTCGTAGGCTACAGGCTTCATTACTCACAGAACAAGGTGCTTAGGAATATCCTGGGAGTATCCAGGTTCCTCCTCCTCAGCTGTAATCCCATGCCTTGTCCCATCACTGCTTTGATTTTGTAAGTGAGCTCCTCAGAGCAGAGGCTTTGGGTGCTGGAAGCAGAAAGCAGGCACAATTAGGCAACATTTTTAAGTCCAGGCTTCCCAGCTGACCTTGGAAGGCAAACCCTGCCCTTCTGCTTCTTTACAGACTGCTGTAAAATCCACTGCGCAGTATTTCTGGCTGGGAAAGTCTTTAATTATGAAGCAGGTATCCTGCTGAACACTGGAACATGGCACGTATTTGTGCTGGTTGTAATTATTCTGCTGGCTGAACTGCAAGAGAAACTTTCCATTTCTCCCTGCTCCTCCCTGATCTGCCAGAGGGCTCTCTAACCTGGGAATGTCCCCCCAGGCTCTCATCCATAGCCTTAATTTCAACTTTTTCCCTAGAACTGGCATCTTTCAGGCTTGGACAGCCAGGCAGAGCCATAGAACAAACCTCTCAGCATCACTCCTGTGTCAGCCAAGGGAAAAGCTATTAAATGATGTGAATTAACCCCTTTGGTTAGTGCTGGGCACGTGTCCCTGAACCTCCTGCCCCAGAGAGCAGAGCAGAGGAACCATCAATCAAGGCAAAGCCGCCGGCAGAGCAGCTCAGGCAGCTCCCCAAGGAGAGCACAGCGCTTACAAGAATCCTACAGCAAATTGCAGAGGTTGGGGCGCCCCTATTTAATTCAGTGCTTCATCTTCTTTCCCAAGACAGCACCTACCAGCCAGGATTTGCCTCGTGAACCCGTGAATTCAGTTTAGCTACAGTAGAACTGGCCAAACTTGAAAGGTAAACGCTGGATGAACTGGAGTATGAAATTTCAGCGCACTGCAGAGGTGAACCTGTAACAGAGAACAAACAGCAAGTGTAAGGCAGAGATTAAAGCACTGGCTGATGTGAACTGCCCTCTTCTTATACAGAGCAGGCTTAACTGATACCTGGGTTTAAATCATACTCACCAGCTGGCGTCTTTTCCTAATTATGCCTAATTATATTTAGAGTATGAAAATTGCCAGGTCATTCAGTTCTACCCAGATGATGTTTTAACTAGCTAAATCAGCAGCAATTGGAGGCATTGCCCCAATATATAATTTACTTGACAGCTGCAATGCATACTTAATTTCCACAGGGGGTTTCCCAGCCCCCATCCAGTTCTGTAGTTCTCATGGTACTTGCCTGCTTTAAAGCCACCTCGAGCTTATTTTCAGCCACAGGCACAAATGGGACCTACCCTCAGTGGTAAGTCCAACAGCTCAGCTCAGCTCACTCCAGCTCACTCCATCCCTCCATCCATCTATCCATCTGCAGATGGCTCTACCTTTTCTGCTGAACTGCTCAGGGAACAAGGAATTCTGATGCTAATAGAGAAATGCTGTAATTCTGATTAATTAGAATGCCCACAGGTGACTAAGTGCTACTTGGGGCTACAGCTGCAGGGAGATTTTTGGTGGTAGCACTCAGAATTTCCACTTACAGTTCAATCAAGCTCCTACCAAGCTTACAACATCCCAGCGCTTGTCAGGAAGTTGGTAGGACCAGTTTTTGCTGGAACAATGGCATGAAATTGTTATTAGTGTCTAATCAGGGATCACATTAAGCTATTCATGAGATGGCAATATAGGCACCTCTGGTACAAAAGAACTTGAGAAATCTTTTTAGAGGCAAAAAAGGCAACCCTTTTCATTGAAAGTTCCTCACTCACTGATAAATTAGCAAAGGGTGGGTAGCCTAAACTCCTGCTCTAGTGGCCACGTAGCAAAAGGGGCTGAGAGTCACAAGCCTGATATGACACAGCTCTGAGAACCGAGAGCACTGGTCCTGGTCTGCAGTCGCAGGGTGACAACAGCCCCGAAGGGCCACCACTCCTTGGAGTGTTCTGACACTTGGTGTCCCTCGGTGCAGGGTGCCACGCAGTCTGCCCTGGCTCTGGGTGAATATTCTGGCACACAGAAGATGAATTAGATTTGCTGGTGTTTTACTGTGTTCAGGGCACGGTTTCCTAAGCCATTCTCGAGGACCCAGCCTGTTATTTTGCATTAGCAGCTTCCATTTTTGGTTCTTGCCCTCCTCTCCCGTTCAGAGCTCCTTTAGTTCTGCTTGGAGAATATCTAAAATAAAGGCAGGTCTGACTCAGCTGAAACAGCTTTCTTTCCCAAACAGCTTGATAAATTATCTGCTGCCGTCATTTCTGATTACATAATTTTGGCATTTCATAACCTTAATCCCAAACTGGGGCTGGGCTCGATCATGACATAAGAAGTTTAATGCACGCTCTGATTTGAGGTCGGCCTCGAATCCCCGCTGGTTTCCAGCCACGTGCTTCTCCGGGCTAACAGAAATTTTCACTCAGCACAGAATTTGTTCCCAGGTTGCGAAGACCTTTGATTTCTGCTGAAGCAGATCCCAATACTGTCTGGGGATTATTTTTTTTTGGTACAAGTAAAGAATGAGGCTGTAAGCTCCAACAGAATAAAACCATTTTTGGATGTGTTTACATGGCTCAGTAGATAAATGGATATGGAAACTTCAATAGTTGTAGTTTTCTTCTGCTTCCATTATCTAGCAAATACTCAGGGAAAACTGTAAGGAAATAAAAGATAACCTATGGTCAGATATTTAAGTCTGGCTATTTCCTTAAATGCTGCAAGGGACATTTCTGCAGGTCCTGCCAAACTAAACTGTCTGCTTTACACAGTATTTAATCTGTGTGTGGCCTCCACTTCTCTGTGTGAAAATAGTGGAGACCACCTACCTGGCTTCCACTTGTTTTTGGTGAAGGTATAACAAAGCAGCTATTAAATATTTCAGCCTTTTTCCATTCTGTCTATAATTTGCTCTTCTTTTGCAGTAACAGATCCACACTTCTCTGTGCTTGATTATGCCATATGGCTTGTGTTCTCCATGATAAAGAATGGAATCATATTTGCGAGTAACTAAATGCAAGAGTGAAAAATTTATAACCAAAGTCTATGGGAACCAACATCTGATGCTTCTGATTTTGTTTCCTAATACTTTATTCTTATATAAAGTGGGTGTGTATATATATCTATAAAATATACTTTATTATTTCTCCAAATAATAATTTCTCAGTAACATTCAGGAAAACATCAGCGTGTTAATAATTTACTAAGGCAGAGTCTCTGCTGGCAGCATTATGTCTCTTCCTCTGGGTGTCAGTGCCTGGTACTGCTGAAGGAGATGGGGAACCGAGGAGATGGGGCCTGGGGATGGCTGCACTTTGCCTTTCTGTATATGTAGACACTTGGGGACACATTCGCTTTAGGCACCTGCAAAGAGGTCTTCAGGTAGAGGTAGAGTTTTCCTGAGATAAACATAAATTACACTACTTCAGGGGATATTATCAAGAGCAAAATTTTGAGCTCATTTTCCTGATCTTCTATTTAAAGAAGCACAACCCTAAACAGGTTTCCCACACTAGGAATGTGAAGGTGCATGGCAAAACTAAGGAAGACTCAGAGCCCTTGCCCTGCCTTACCTACCAGTGAAGTATTTTGTTGTTACCTCATTTGTTTTGTGCTGGTTAGTGGGCTGCTGACCAAGCTGCACAGGGAAGCTGTCATTAATTATTAAGAAATTGTCTAATCCATCAGGACATCAGTACTGCTATAAAGTTTCCCCTGAGGAGACAGAAAGAGCCTTGAGTAAGGAGTTGGAGGTGTTCCAGTGAGAACATGCAGCCCCAAAAAACAATCTCACTTCTTAAGTTTGTTAAATGAAATTTCCAGATGTTTCCTTCCTTCTTGGCATCACACACTAAAAAAGTTACAGCAGTCAGTTTTTAGAAAATGAAATTTATTTTCCAGAATAGACATATCACTGAAGGGACTAAGAGACAGGATCCCGAGGGACTGAATTCCTCTCTTGAGACAAATTCCTCAGGTCTTTTGGGCATCCCAACAGTATGATGTGAAATGCTACAAAAGCTCTGACCAAAGCCTGCTTTATAGTCACAGTACTGCAGGAACAACCCTGTTGAGCTTAATGCCAGGGATTAAATCCCATAGTTTTACTTCCAGGTACATCACAGACATGAGGTTTCACCCATTTACCTTGCTTTTGACCTATTTATGTTTGACTGCTACATGGGAGGGAAGACACCCAGTATTGATTTGAAGTGAACAAGATCTTATTTACTCTATTGCAGTCTCCCACTTCATCTTTTAGGTGCTGGGTCTTGTTGTGCCCCAGGGGCAGCAGCCCGGAACCAAGTACACCTCAGGTGTCAGCCACAGCAGAGGACAGCCCACCGTGTTCACCCTCAACAAGAGTTTTGGGCATTTCTCTCTCTGCCAGTAATTCCCAATTGTGTGGCAAAAGAAGACCGTAGAAGTGCAGCTCAGGAGGTTCTGTAGCTGGGTATGAACTGAATGCTTGTCTCCCAGTTCTCAGTCTTTACATTCTGGGAGAAAGCATCTGATAGCAGCCACTGGCGTTTTACTTGACAAGCGGAAGCAGGAAAAACCTTGATAGAATGTTATCTACAAATCATTGGAATTTAAGAAAGGATTCTCATTTTATCTCCTATTTCCAACCTTTCTTGTCCTCTCTTCTATTAAAACCCCAAATTGGGAGTGAAAGGCTCAAGAGCATCTGTCTGGAGTAATAAGGATGCCTTCCATCAGCTGATAAAGGCTTCAATTCTATCCCTGCGAGCCCGGCTGCGGCGGGGCTGAAATCTCAGTTTCACTCTCCCTCTTTGCTGGGTGCAGGTGGCCGTGAGTCAGCTCTAAACTCCTGAATAACCAGGGTGTTTTGGGGTGCTCTGCATCTGCCTGATAGATACAGCCAACACCCCGCATCCCCTCCCTTCTTGAAACACAGCTGGGGCAGGATTGTGAGCAGGAGCTGCTCAGAAATATTTTTGGTGGAAGAAGCAGATCCTTTGGAAAGGAGTCCCTCACAGGAGCAGAAAAAAAATAGCAACCCAGTGTGTATAAAGCTTTTGTCAGAGATTGGTTCCAGTGTTCCATAAAATTAAATTTCTGGTTGAAATGAAAAAGCATCTGAGAAACGCTCACCGCCCCTTCATGGTCTTCAGAATGGCCAGGGATGGTATTAGTCACCCTCAGGGTTTAATTTCTACCCCAGGCTTTCAGGAAAACGCTGCTTCTATTTGTCATGGCATCAGCATTCGTCGAACAAGTTGGCAAATAATAGTGTAATTCTTGTCTGCATTAAAGACTTTGCTAATCCAGGGTGAGAAGTCTGAACACGGCAAATATTATCCTGACACAAGAAAACAGCTTTTCCAAGGAAAAATGATTTCTGAAGGGGTTTTGACTGCTCTGTGCTTCAGTATCTGGTAAGTTTACCAATAATTAAGTACACTGCAATTTAAATAATTGTTTGATTAGGGGCAATTCTCTAGACATTATAATGTGTCAGGTTTTCAATGTCAGAGCTGACAGATTAGTCTCATATTTTTCTTTTGCTGCAAATCACAGAGTAGGGGTTGCAAAGCTGAAGTATGGAAATGAGATACAATGAAATGCACAACCACACAGAGACACTGCTGTTTACATTTTAATCTAAGCAATAAAGCAAAGGAAAATAGCTAGGGCCGAGAGAGTCTTTGTGTGCCAATGGATCCCTTGCAGGCAAAATCAAGCCCTGCACAATTATATGGAAACATAGAAATTGGCATTTTCTGTATGCCTTCAGTCAAAGCACAGTTTGCTTTGTCAAGAGTTCATAATAAGGATTTGATAGCAAAAGGGGTAAAGGTAAAAGCAGTAATAAACAAGGGGGAAAGAAATGGAAGTGAACAGATCAGCTATAACACGCTGGAAGGAACAGGCCTGAATTTCACAGGAATTTCACACATTTCCAGCATGTGAATGCCCAAAGCTTATTTTCAAAAGTTTTGAGCTGAACTTTTTCCATCAGGGCAATCAACAGTGGATGGACATAACCCCACCTCACACCCCTGGGAGATCCCCGAGGAGGCAGCACGTGGGATGGACAATTTCTTGGCCATTTCAAACAAATCCTTCCATCCCCATGGTGTGATCCCTGCCTGCCTGATACACGAAGCTGTGCTGATTTCACTAACCCTCTGCTTTAAACATGGCTCGGGGAACGTGGACCATGGATGGACACCTGTACAAACCTGTCTGTCTGCACGGATCCCATCACAGCCTGGATTCTGAGTTCTCTCTTGGTTTCCACCCTCCAGTGTTGGCTGCAGAGCATGGATGGCTCTTTCATAAAGAACACAGCGCTCAGTGCTCCTTGCTCCCTCCCCAGCAAACCCTAAAGCAACCCAGAACCTTCAGGAAGGGGCAGGAGAAAGATGGGAGGAATTCACCGCTCACCCACCTCAGGGTGAGGGTGCTTTGTCCCTCGCCTGGGGATATAAAGGAGGAGTGGGGTTCCCTATTAGGAAACAGGAAAGAAGAGGTGCATCTATCACTCCCTTTGTCAGGAGATGGCTCCTGGTAAGGGTTTGGGGTCTCCTGTTTCAGGTAGATCATTGTCTTGGCTTTTGTGAGTGCTGCTACACAATCTGGCTTTAAAAAAATGCAAAGGTCTTTGCTAGTAGAATAACCTCTTTCAAGAACTGTTCCCATTTTCTACAGGAAATCTGACACTGCCTTTGTCTGTGTCCCTAGCCTTTTTTGTGTTTCCATCAATCAGCCCTCTTCCTCCATGAAAGCCTGCCCTGTAGCTCCAGATCCATTTCTTTTCATGGCAGTCAATGCATTCGCCAGTGCCTTGATGGCTTTCAGTTCTTGGAATTTCACTGTTTCTTTTGTTCTTGCATCTGAAGCAGTTAAGATGCAGATCTGCTCTTTAAAGAGAACTGGAGCATCAGTCAAGTGGATTACAGCGAAGCTGGCAGGTTCCAAAAGCTGTATGAAAAATACGGTCCTTTTTGGCAGGCAAATTGTCCCTTGAAAAGGGAGTTCCATCAAAGCTGAACTTGTCTGGATCTGAGAGTTTCAGATCATTTGTGGAAAATGTACGTGCTTCATTTTTCCCACAACACGGGTACCTCTGAGGAGAAGAGAGTATTTCTCTTTACCATTCTTAAATGTCCCATAAATTAGGAAAGAGCACCAAATGAAATAAGAGTCCATTATCACTTTTTTTATTCCATAACCTCTCCATTCAGACACAGTCTTTGAAAAACTAATTAAGGAACTCGCGGTGGCTAATGCATGCACTCAAAATAATGCACATTCATATGCTATTTTCAGCAAGAGCAGCCCAGGTTCATTAACATTATACTCTAGCAAATGAATTCAGTTTGGGATAATGCCATCCGATTAAACCTTCCACAGCCCACTTAACTGGAGCTTTGGTGTGCGTTTGACAGACACTTTAAACCCCCCCGGAGACCCTCTGCTTTCCCATTGTCATCCCATCCCCTTCTAAAGCCCCGAGTCTATCTCCTCACAAGTTGATTGCGAGTGACTTGCTCTTTCCATAAAGTTCTCGGGGTTTAAGTGAGAGGAATCGCAGAGCTGAATGTTGTCCCACCTTGGGGAAGGTAATGGAATGGGATCCAAAGTGACAAAGTTCACAAAAGGGTAGGTTTTTTTTCGGTTATCCCTTCACAACCACAGCTCAGAAAATGGGGTTTAGGTAAGATTTTGGGCTGGGATTGAAGAAATGGGTTAGCCTTCTGCTGAATTCTTAAACTTGAGCGAGATTCTAGGCCCTGTTTCCCTACCTTGGTTGTCCACTCACAGAAGGAAGATAATGACTCTCCCTAACTACCGTCTTCCTTTAGTTGCAGACCCAGCCTCAGACAAAGTCTGTGTGGTGACAATTGCTGCAGGAAAGGGAAAAATTGGCTGAGTTGCACAAATTTGTGCTCTGAGAAGCAGAAAACTGGGCATCTCCCCAGGTACTTGGGTCTTTCTGGTCCAGAGAAGAGAAGACTAAGGGCAGATCTAATTGACACCTATGGGGCATCAAGGGAATGGGACCAGGTTGTTTTTTGGTGGTGCCCAGTGAGAGGACAAGAGGAAACGGGCACAAACTTGTACACAAGAAGTTCCATCTAAACATAAAGAGGAACTTCTTTACTTTGAGGGTGGTAGAGCCCTGGCAGAGGCTGCCCAGGGAGGTTGTGGAGTCTCTGTCTCTGGAGACATTCAAAACCCACCTGGACACGTTCCTGTGCAACCTGCTCTGGGTGGATCTGCTCTGGCAGGGGGTTGGACTAGATGATCTCCAGAGGTCCCTTCCAACCCCAGAGCATTCTGTGATTCTGTGAGGATGGAGGGATGGGACCATCCTCATCTCACAGGGAGGACAAGTTATCAGACCCCAATCAAGCAGCCAAGGATCCTGCAGAGGAAGCTGTTGCAGTCACTAGTAGGTGTTTGGAAGTAGAACCAGTGCCAGGGGCTGCCAGGCACCCATGTTCAGCAGCGTGGGTCTCCCTCTGCCCACCTTGTGGGATTTGTTGAAATGAGATTTAAACAGGGGCTTTGTTTCTTATAGGTGGCAGCTCTGTGTGAATTGAAAAGCAAGTGCCAATAAATACACAGTTCAGGGTCACCATTATTGTGCATTTTAATTTTTTTTTATCTTAGTGTTTTGCTGCTTTTCCTCAGAAAAGTGAAGAAACAAATGCTGAGTTAATAATTAATGGGTTGGCTAATTGAATTGCTGCCCTCTTCACTTTCATGATTAGCCAATATTCACAGCTTTTTAGTGATTTTTTCCATTAGGGTGAGAAGTGGTTGGTGTCTGTAGCTTCTTCTAGATTCATTTATGAAGAACATACACAAATTCCCAGTGAACACAGCAAAAACACAGCAGGCCGTTCCCTTGATGAGAAAAGCCCATTCTGACCCTCCTGTGGGTGCTCCCCACAGTGAGATCTGCTTTTCTGCCTCCCTTTGAGAAGGCAGAGAAACCCAAGGAGTCTGAGAGCATCCCGCTTCATACACTGACCCTTTATGAGATGAAACCAAGGTGTGAAGTGGCAGCAGGAAGAGGTTTTTTTTTGTGAGGCAAAGTTTGCTAAACTGTGCTTTGTTAGAGAGACAGGGAGATAGGTCTCAAAAAAACTTGTCATGTTTAAAAGCAGAGAAGCCCCTGTAGCCTCTCAGACTCTGTGAATTGCTGTGTTCCCTAATAATCTGTTTGTTACCCGCAGCCATCTGAGCTATTGAAAGCTCTTCATTGCACCATTCATGAAGCCTCACGGGCAGGAGCGCTGGGTCCATCCCTGTCCTTCATGGCCATGCAGAAGATCATAGAATCATAGAATCCTCTAGGTTGGAAGAGACCCTTGGGATCATCAAGTCCAAATTTATATTTACCCCCCCCCCCCCCCGGTTTGANATATTTACCTTTTAATCTCACTCTCTACCTTGATGCACTGATGAATACAAAGGATAAGCATTTTGCTGGTCAAATGGGAAGGTTAAAGTATTATTTATTATACATATAAAGTATTATTTATTATATACTAAGATCATTAGAAATCTGCAACAACTCCAAACTTAGGAGAAAAAAAAAGAGTGAGGAGAAAGATATCTGGCTGGGTCAGCTGGGAAGTTGCTTTCTATTACTCTATTTATTTATTTATTTAT
>VZTM01026469.1:15153-31701 GCA_013400555.1 Jacana jacana
CGACCGCCGCCTCCGGGGCGGGTTATGAGGGGGATGCCTGGATATACTAGCGCTAAGACACACACACCCCAAATTAGTAATAATACAATCCTAATAATAATTTAAAAGTCTAATAATTAAAATAGTACGTTCTACTAAGTCTAATAATACTACTAATAAAATTTCAAGTAGCATTAATAATTTCTAGTAATAAGTCTAGTGGCAGCAATAATACTAAAAATACCTGTAGCAATAAAAAAAATTAAAATAAAAAAAAAAGTCCCAAACCAGTTATAGTACTAAAATTACTACTATTAGTAGCAAAACATTCCAATAACAATTTATTCTAACAATAATAATTGGAGTAATAAATTATCACAGCAATCATAATAAAAATTCTAGTAATACAGTTTATAACAATAATAATAAAGAATCAGCAGTGCAGCTCTGCCTGCTTCTAGAATTGTGGGGCCTTAGAGAACTTTGGGTTAGAAGGGGCCCTTAAAGGTCCTCTAGTCCAACCCCCGAGAAGGCTGCAAGAACCGCTGTGTGACGGGGGTGTTTGCTGTGGTCCAGCACTGCCCTTGCCCATCCAGGGCTGGATCCAGTGCAGAGCCTTCTCGGGGGTGCCTTTGTCTACCGACATGCCTGATGGCGTGGAGGAGCCCCAACCTGTGCAGAATTTGAGCCTTCTAAACCTGGGCTGATGCCAAGGAGGAGAGAAGAAATGTCCAGGTCTCCTTGCCGGGCCCCACAGCAGCTGAGGTTCCTGGAGGTGACAAAATTATGGCTTGTTCTGATGCGGAGAAACCAAATGGTGTCAGAGAGAAATGAGGAATTCTCTGTGGCTTGTTTTAAGGAAAAAAAACAAACAAACAAACCCAAAAAACCAACAAAACAAAAAATACAAACCAAACCAAATGAACACCTTAATTTCTTCTTGAGACTGTTCAGACCAACTGGCTTGGGTTGCATCTCCAAGACCACACCTGCAGGAGTTGGATGGTACAAGGGCCTCATTGTTCAGGTGGTATCACACAGGGCTGTGGTTGTAGGGCCAGTACCCTGCAGTGCTTGAAATAGCTCCTGCCTTTTGTCATTGCCCTGGGTGGAAGTCGTGTTCCTGTGTGGTGCAAAAAAGAAAAGTCTTCTGAAAACCGTTTTTATATTTGCTTACTTAAAACTTTGCTGAGAGATGTGTCGTTCTGTCTGCCTCATGGATAATCCCTGACTACCCTAACAGTGAAAAAGCCTCAAATTTGAGTGAAAATTTCCTGAGTTGTGAAAATGCACAAAGCTAGTCTTTTTTAGGTAATTTTACTATGTCAGTGCCTTAAAAAAAGAGGCCAGCTACTGGAGTCACAGAAGTGGACATTCCAGAGCCGATTTTGTTACTTGAAGAGCGGAGTGGTTTTGGTAAGTTAACGGGTAAGAAGAGGTGACAGGCTTTTCATGCAGGATGTCACACTGTTTTTTTCCATTCATGGGCTACATACACAGAGGTAGCGTGTAGCTGTAACTTGCACTTCAGGTCTTTTCGTAGTTTGAAAACTGCCCTGGCAGTTTGTGGTCTGCAATTTGTTTTTCCCCTTTGGCTTTTCAGGTTGAATTTTGGGTAAGAACAGTTAGCACTACTAATGACCCTGCGCTAATGAGGCACTTCCAAGCTGTGCTGTTAAGATATCTCTTTTAAACCTACATCTGAAACTTTTCTCCCAAACAAGTGGTACGTGAGAAGGGTGAGATGGGAGAGAAAAAAAAATACTATTTAGTCTTAGCTGACACATTTCCTGCTCAGAGCATGGGGCAAAGCCTTGCAGTGTCGCCTGGCACGTCGGTCTCCTCTGGCTGAAGAACTGGTTGGCTTTTCTCTTTTCTGCCGGCTCTGCTGGGTGTCATGTCTGCTCTTTTCCAACAACTTGGTGCTAAATAATACACTTCAAAAATAGCTGATGGGTCCTTTGCCGGTGGTGGCTGCTTTTGCCAGCCATGCTTACACCCTTGTAACCTTCTAGAATGTCTTGGCAGCTCATTCTTTCTGAGTTATTTGATAAATGCTAATACAATTTCTCGAATGATAATTTAAGTAAATTCTGCTTAATGATTACCTCCTTGCCACATTTGCTTTAACTAATGGAGTTTGATCATTGTTCTTTAGAAAGTAATAAAGGCATGATCTCTAGGAGTGCCAGGCTGATTAAAAGTAAAAAAAAAAAAAAAACAAACCAAAAAACCCAAGCAACCCTAGTCCATGCAGCTTTTAGTGAAGGAAATGTTTGCAGCAGACAGGAAAAACTTGGTAGCTAATGGCTATCTCCGTTTTCTTCTCCCCAGAGAGACTAGGATTGCGGGGGTACTTGCAGCTGAGCTGATGCTTTCCTGGTTTGAACTCAAACAGCAAACCACCTATGGGCTTCAAATGTAAGCTGTTGAGTGCCCCCTTTTTTAGGTGAATTTGCAGTGGTTTCTGTCCAGCTCCATGGGTTCAAGGTGTTCGGTCTCCAGATGCTGTTTGTGCTGAAATTCCCTGGAGCTGGTTTTGATCAAAACAGAAAAGTTTCTGGACTTTGAAGGGAACTGATGAGCATGCTGATGGTTAAGACCCCGTCAGTTAAAAGAAAGGAGGTAGGAAAATAAAAAAGCTCCTGCCTGTCATTATTGTGAGTGGTTACGTGGCTTTAATAGTCCAGATTTGAGTTTTAATTGTGATTGTGCTTTTGACCCATGGAAAATGGCATCTTCTAAACGTGAATGATTATGTCTATGGAGTGTGTCAGTAAGTTTACCAACTACCTGGCAGACAGGTGTGTGGCCAATGTGGTGGTGTAGCAAAGACACAGGAAAGTACAATGGATTTCTAAGACATTTCTGTCAGTGCAGGCCGAGAGAAGTGGTCCTTCCCTTTTCTTCTTGTGGACTCTGAACAGTGCATAGCGGAGGTGCACTGATGCTCTCCATATAAGGCACAAAGTGTCCTGGATCTAATCCCTCTGTTTTAAAGTAAAATACTGCCTCCCTCCCCTGTTCAGGGACAGTGCTGCTGATGTACCAGATGGGAGGTACTCCCGGGGAGAATTAGAGCTCTCCTGCTAGATCGGCAAGGTAATCTTGAAATTCTACAGGGAAGGCAGTAGTCTTCCTACCTGGATTAGGTGTCCAGTTGGGTCTGAAGTTGTCACTGTATTATGCTTTCCTGCGCCTGTTACGATCTCAGTCAGCCAGTCTTGCAACTGGGGTTTATCTTTTCTTTCTTCCCCCATGTTCCCCCTGCAAATTTGTTTTTAGTAAACCCGTGGTAAATGACTATTTTTCTTGCCACTTTACTTTTTGTGGCTGTCACTTCCTTTGATTACAGCATGTGGGTACAAATAAGTCACGTTTGGTTTGTAACATGAAAAAATGAAAAAACTCTCCTACGTTGCTCTTGCTTTCCAAAGCCTAGTCATTTCAGTTTCGAGTGGGTTTAAATTTCCTCAGGATTGGCAAGGAAGAGCCAGTGTAGTGACTGGGTTTGTGTGTGTGTATACCTTAAAAATGCAAAATATTAAATATATGAGTCTGCATAAGAAATAAAGAGAGCTGAGTTCCCACTGGTAGTACAGAGAGGAACCAATTTCATACACTTTAAAAAGGTAGCTAGCAGACATTTTAATTTGGAGTTTGGGATTTATTTTAGCCATCAATAAATTTATTTTCCTCCATGGTGCTGGTTTTTTTTTTCCCTATCTGCATAAAAGGCTTAAAAATGTAAGAATAATTGTAAGTATGTACATTTTGGGAGCTACAAATACTTCTTTGCTATAAATTTTTCTAACATGAACGTGGTTTGGTTTATTTTAGCAAAAGGTAAAAGTAATAAGCAAGTTGGTTAGTAAATGTAACAGAATTGTTTAGCTGTTTTTAGCTTATATATTTATATTTCATTAGAACACTTACTGGAAGCTATTGTCAGGGACTTTTTGGTATGTTTTGTGTCTTTTCTACTAGGCAAATGTTATTTGAGGAGATAAGAGTACTTTTTTGATATGGAAGCACTAAGTCAAATAGTACTTTGGGAGATAGCATCCTTGTTTTCTGTTTTGTATTTGGGGGGGGNGTTCTAAGGAGAACCTCCAAATTTATTCCAAGATGCAGAAATTCTTGTTTCTCCTAAGTTGGTGTAGATGTTGGCTGACAATGCTGCAGCTTTCTCAGAATAAAAAGCAAATGAACAATTGGAGGGACGTTTGTGCCATTACTCTCTGCCTTAGAAGGACAGTCTTAAAGCGGGTGTGATTCGTAAAGGCGTGTCCCAGGCAGGGGCAAGCCACATTGTGCCAGTCTGGTGTTGGAGATGGCATCTCTGCAGCAGTCTGGGGATGCACACTCTGGACGTGTTGTGTATGGAGTCTACTCTGTTTAGAGACTGTTTTATGTAACCATGGTCAGATAGAATCATAGAATCATACAGGTTGGAAGAGACCCTTAGGATCATCAAGTCCAACCATCAGCCCTACTCTACAGGTTCTCCCCTACACTATATCCCTCAACACCACATCCAGTCTACTCTTAAACACAGTCAGGGATGGTGACTCCACCACATCCCTGGGCAGCACATTCCACTGACTAACCACTCTTTCTGTGAAAAACTTTTTCCTAATGTCAAGCCTAACCCTACCCTGCTGCAGCTTGCAGCCATTCCCTCTTGTTCTATTGCTAATTGCCAGTGAGAAGAGACCAGCACCAACCTCTCTACAATGCCATTTCAGGCAGTTGTAGAGAGTGATGAGGTCTCCCCTCAGCCTCCTCTTCCTCAAACTAAACAATCCCAACTCCCTCAATCGATCCTCATAAGCCTTATTCTCCAGGCCTCTCACCAGTTTCATTGCCCTCCTCTATACTCNCCTGAGGAACACCACTTGTGACGGGCCGCCAGCTGGATTTAACTCCATTGAGCACCACTCTTTGGGACCTTCCTTCCAGCCAGTGCTGGATCCAGCAGATCGTACGCTCGTGGAGGCCATGAGCAGCCAGTTAGGGAAGGTGCATTTTAGTTGAAGCTGGGGGTCAGACCAACAGTGAGTTCGTAGGGACATGGAAATAGTGGTAGGGCATGAAGGGGTGAGGAGCAATCTCCTTGACCTCTCATCCTTGCTGTTCAGTTGGGACAGGCAGCTGGGACATCCTTGACCCTGCTGGTTCTGTTCAGCTCAGTTTTGAAGGAAGTGAATGATGTATGAGATTCCCCAGAAAGTCTTCATGCCTGCAGTTCAAAAGCAAAACAAATTCTTCCTCCTTCTGAAGAACTTGGCTTTCTTTTCATGCATTTTGAACTAAAAATGAAAGCTGCAAGTAAAATCTTGTTTCTATCCCACAGTCAGCTTGAATTTTCAAGACTTGCTTGCTTTGTTTTCTAGTGGGTTCCTTGTCAGTGGTGGGGCCTTTCTGTGCAACAATAAGATGTTTGATGTTGAGGTGCAGTGCGAGTTTGTGGTTGAGATGTTGAGTGGATTTGACTTTGCTGCATTTAAAACTTAGATTGAGCCCCGTGACTGTGAATCTGTCTCAGAAACAAACACAAAGACTGTAAAAGAACCCAAAAAAGCAAACCAAAACAGAAAGCACACCATAAAAGAAACCCTGACACAGAAACTTAGCTCAGTTCTGGTCAAGCTGAAATACATGTGAAAGTTTCTGTGATTCTGGAGGATTGACTGACACTGAAAAATGCAATTTACTTACTCGCCTGGATTTGAAGGATAATCCATTTTGTATTGGAGAATTTGTGCTATTCTCTTGCCCTACCTTCCTCCTGTCAGAGAAAGGCAGGGCAGGAGAATAGTGCAATTCGGAGGACAGTATCATTGCCATCATCAGTGGTACAGAGGAAAGGACAGGGAGCTTTGTGAGGGGACACACAGTGTTTGTAGCTGGAAGCTACATTTTGAGTTCACAGCGTTATGCCAGGTTTCAGTCCAGAAACTCAATTATGTAGGAAATAACTTGCTACGGAAAGTGCTAAAGCCAGTAAAACAATACCAGGCTTTGCATGGCGCTTTCGTATCTCATCTGTGTTACTGCCTCAGTCTGACGCGGTGATAAATGACAAAAGCAATAAAGAAGGTGCTCATCAATCTATCATGGTCTGGAGCTCCTGCAGCTTGCTCTCTGCAGGTTTCCTTTCTAGATGATCTTTCATCTAATATCGCTTAGACTTAATATGCTCAGGTGTTCATCAGCCATCTTCTAAGCCAATATCCTTCTAGGCTAATATCCTTCCATCTCTATGCAAAATTTTTCAGCCTTCCTCTGCAGTTTGTAGCTCTTGCAGTGCTGTGCTGAGGGTCTAAAAAGCCTTTTGTTTTTTCTTGCAGTTGTGTGGGAGATAAATGCCTGAGTAGTTATTTCTTTCTGATAAACAAAGGACGTTGAACACTAAGGCTTTCACCACAAAGTATTTTCTGTGCACTGTACTGAGACATTTAACGGTGTTTTCTGTAAATCTTGGATAGAGTTTCTCAGAGGTGACCTCAGTACTTCATGGGTGCAGCACTTGTCTGCTCTGTTTTCTGTGGTGTTTGCCTGCATTAACTGTGTGTTTCACCCTGGTTCAGGTGTGGTTTCTTTTTGGGAAGCAGTACATTTTGGCATCACTGCCCCTTTCGCTATCAGTGGTGTGCATTCCTCCTTTATAGATGTAAGATGTTTGTATTCAAATAGGATGTAGCACATCTTACTCAGCAGCACATATCTCTCTGTGATTACTTTGTCCTTCAATTTTAGTCATCAGCATTTTATTTTAGTAGTGATGTTATTTTTATTTCAGCACAATACCTGATACCATTAGACAGTATCCTGGGGTTTTCCGTGTGAAAAAAACCAAACCACCCAACTGTTAAGCAATCATTTTGCATTGACAGTTGCTTTAAAACAAGGGATCTGTTATGTACAATGAGCATTTATTACCCATGTGTAGGTGTTGATCTGGAGGTGCAATCTACTGTATATATTACCCTGGAGGATGACATGCAAGGTTTTTAGTTTGGCAGTTTGTAATGGATGTTTCTGTTGATCTCCTGACATCCCCCCACCCTTTGTTCTGAATTCTGAGTCCCGGAATGAGGAATTTTTCCTGCATTTGTTTCCAGGGGATTCCCTCTGGGCCGGGTCCCTCTTGCTTGTCTGTTTTCTCCTCTTTTGATTATGTGCTTTTTTTAACTCATCCATAATGTTGCTTTTCTGCTTACTGTCCCATAGGAACCTGGTTCCCTTCCTGATTTTAGAGCTCTTCTCTTGAGTGGCAGCTTTATCTTTGACTTGGGCTGTCTCCAGATGACCTTTGCTTTTTGGTTGTCACTAGTTTCTTTCAGAATTGTTCATTTCATCAGCTCAGTCTGTCTTCCTACTGGGCTACTTGTTGCTCATTAGGACCATCCTGAGCTGGCTCAGAAAAATCCCTTTGGCAAAAGGGCTTTTGCAACACCTATTGAAAACAAGTGACTAATGTGCATTCAGGTATTTAATTTGACTCAGCTCCAGTGTGGAAAGAACAGGATGTATCTATAGCACATAGCACTTTATAAATGGTGAAATAATAGCTGCTGATCACATCCTGTTATTTTTTAAATTTTTTTATATATGTACATAAAAATTATTATTTAAAAACCTTTTTTAGTGTTAGGAAACACTCAGGAGCAGAAAGCAAAAGTTAACATTTGTATATTACAATGTGATAAGGAACTAAATGTAAGTGTACTTCTTTTTTTCTGAATGTGCCACCATAGTATTCTTCCTTTTAAACCATATTGTTGGCTACTTTATTCTCACTTGTGACAGCTTGTTATTCACTAGAGTACAGTCAACCCCTAGTTTCACTTCCTGTTTTTATTTTAATATTTTTGTTTACTTGGCTTTGGAAGAATCTGGGTGTGTGCATGCATGTGTATGTGTATTCATACATATATAAGTACACATTAAGAACACATGTATTTTTATGTATGTTGTTGCTTTTCCTCTGTTTAAAACTGAGTATGAGTGATTTACTTGAAAGTTGGTTTAGGATTATGAGTGTAATATGCTGATATTGCTCAGCTGCTTGGCTTCTTTTTAACTTTCATAATATAAATGCTGTACCACTTGCTATGTAAAAGTGGCATCGTTTAAGACTTAAAGCAACTAAAAGTGAGAATAAACGTTGCTGTATTTTACCATGTTTTAATCCATCCCTGGAGGCTTTACATATAGCAGACTGCTAGAGACTTTCCAAATGCTGCGCTAAACAGATGTCCTTGTGAGAAACCAAACGATTTGAACTTTAGTTGTTAAAATAGGGGTAGTGTGTTGTTCTGCAGGGTCAGGATTACAGTGGCCAGGAAACAGAACTTCCAGTTGAAGTTGAACCAATTTAACTTGACCAGTTTCAGTGCAAGAATGTGTAGGGAAAAAAAAATGAAAAATTTAAATCTCTGTTCCTCATTGCGTTTCTTTCTCCTCTGCAGAATGTGTCATAGTTTAATATCTCGCTTTGTTATGATGTAATTCAGGAAATGAGCCTGCCCTTTTTCTGCACTACTTTCTCTACAGCGCGCGGAGATAAGAACTGGTAACACCTCCTTAACTAGCAAGTGTAGGAGTACTCCGCTAACCAGTTCCTTAAGTGTTTCAAACAAAAATACTTCCTCAGTGCTGAAATCATTGCGTGGTTGAGAGCTTCAAAAGAAGGCAGAAGAATACAAGGAAATTGCTAAGATTCCTCTAAGCATGAAGAGGGCATGAGGGAAGGAGCTGAACATAAAGTGCAAAGGCTAGTCCTGTATGAGACTGTGGGTGCTCTCTTACAGAATAAAAAATGGCTTTTGTGAGATGAAATATTTTCTTCAGAATTCGGTTAGGATGCCAGAATGAGTACAGATCATCACACATACAAACCTACATGGAAAAGTGATTAGGACTAGCAATCATGAATGTGTCTGCTGTAGAAATAAGCCCTTTGACTTGAAACAAAAGTGTGGGCTGAGTAGCATGACCTAGGATAAACTGCTTTTTCACATTAAGTCCTGTCTCAAAACAATGCTGGTACAGAGGACTGGAAAAGCTGATTTTAAACCTCTTGGATATTCAGAAGTAGTTAGGGAATTTTCAAGACAAGTTGATGCATGAGTTTTGGGTGGCCACAGGGGCCTTTGGGTAGATTGGTGGCGTAGTCCTGCAATGTGCCAGCGGTGCCTGGCAGGAGCGCACGTGGGCCATGAGCAGTGTCTCTGCACTCACTGTTGGAGGGTTGTCACTGGTGGTAAGGGCAGCCCTTCCAAAAGTAATTGCAGCCCTTTTATCCTAGAAGGGGCTGAAACTTGAGAAAAATAGTGCTTTACCATTACATTTGATGCTCCAACCCTCTGTCTGGATGCTTGGGAGCAAATAGAACTCTGCACGTGGAAGATGCTGCGTGAGAAACTGAGTGTGCAGGCCCAGAGTGAGGAGCTGTGAAAACAGAAACATAACCTTAAAAACAAAAACAAGTGAAAAGATTTCTGCTTGGGTTTCTGAGCCATTGACTTGCATGCTTGTAGTAAGTGTCTTTTATGAAGAAGAGAAGTTAAATCAGTGCTGCCTGTTCCCAACAGCAGCTCGCATCCTTAGTCAAGTTCTTTTTCAGAAACAGGCCGAAGTAGGAAGTAAAAAATTGTTAAATAATGTTAAAATGCCATAATGTTAAAAATGCCCTTTAATGCAACAAAGTATTGTGCCCGTTCTGGTTTTGACCTCTTATTCTGTTCCTCTTACCTTCTCTGTGCTCCAGGATAGCTCCTGTCTGGCAAATGCCTTGAGGTTTCTTGAAGCTGTTGTATTTTTCATTCAAGCACTGCTTCTTCACAAAGAGCAAATAGATAATTAAAAAAGTAAATACTCTTTCCCCCTCCTTTTCCCAAGTCTGGAAAGATCATCGAGTTATATTGTACCTATTACTTCTGCTTGGGGTAACTTCGTTGTAAATACAATCTCATGGGAAGCTTTAAGAACCTGTCACCAGGCATTGGTAATTCATGTGTATAAATTAATAGCTGATTGTGTTACATAACAAATTATTAGGATGTGCCACAAGGACTTGCCCTGCCGGTCTGATTAAACAAAAACCAAACCAAACCAAAACACACAAGAAAAAACAGTAAACCAAAATAAACGAAACCTTGACATCATTTAGTCCCTCTTTAGGAGTGATTAGTAGTTTCTTGGGGGTAGATTTTGACTTGTACTGTTTTGTAAGCAGAGCTATTGCACCTTGGAAGGTCTAGTGTGCTCATAAGTGGTGTGTATAACTTGACATTGCAGGATTCTGCTCTCCCGATAGATGTAAACACTCAGCTTCTATGAATTATATATGATCTTACTCATGTGAAAGAGACTGTTCTTTAATTTCAAGGTAAGTATAGCCCTGAGTCTCATCAGCGACTCAAGCCTAAGTGTTGGAAGTGAATTCCTCACTCTTACTTATGAGGAGTCTTTCTTTTAACTTTTTTTTTTTTTTAAAACACTTGAAATGCATAATAAAATAAAGAATGTTGATTCAAGAAACAACGAGGGGAAAAAATAAAGTAGCTCAAATGTAGCACTTTCAGTTTGCTAGCTTTTCTGGAAATAGTGCTCTGTGAGTGTTTTCTTTTCCTCTGATTCATCACTGAATGAATCATTTAGTTTTCTGACCATGTCAATACCCTCATAGCAACCATGTTGAACAAAATACTGAATGTACTTACCCAGCTGGCACGGGACCCCATTTCTATGCTTTTTGCCTCCCCCCTGCCGTTGTCTTTCTGGCTCTGGTTTTCACTCAGATCCTGCAGTTTTCCACACTTCTGTCTGTGATAAAGCTTGGAAATTAAGCCCTATAGGAATGAGAGGTTGAGGTTGCCATGACAACTGGGGTGGTTTTGCTGTGTTTTTTTCCCTTCCCTTGTTTTATTTTGTGGTGACAGGAGGTGTCAAGATGGTCTAGATAATGCTGAGATTATCCAAGTTAAAAGAGGAAGAAGACTAATTGTGGGGTTACATATATTAAAATCTTGGCATACATTTTATTTGTACTCAGTGTTTCTTTTAAAATGGTAACTGTGCTGTGGAGGCAGGTGGGTACTCTTGTGGCTAAGATTAGTGGTGGTTTTTATTCTAGTCTTTTCAGGATTTTTTAATTACGATCTTATGTCCTGTGTTCAGTTTTCAAGGGGCATGGTGAAAGGAAGCGTACCTCCTAGGGACTGCAACCCTCCCACACTGAGCAGAGGAGGCTGGTTTTATGTAAAATGCTACCTGTCTGTCCTTCCTTGGTCCTTTCAAAGACTTATGTGTGTTTTGGAGGGAATTCTTGGGTTTGTACCTTCCTCAGGGCATTGAGCAAGCTCAGTGCGTGGGATGCATGTGCGGTGTATGCTGTGTGCCATGGGTGATACTCCCCATAGGTGCGGGACTACATCGTGGCTGCTCTGAATATTGTAGTGTGGAGAATGTCTCCAGGTCCTTGAGTAAGGTGAGGGATTCCAGGCAACCATGTCAACATCACAGTTTTCTGCCAAATGCCATCATGGCTTATTAAGCCCTACTGGGGAGGCATCTTGATTTGAATACATCTAAAATGGCAGAAGTGTTAGCAGGACCGATTTATGTAGGAGACATCTGTGTTGTCCACCTGGGTTTTCAGAACCTAGTTGTTGAACTGTGATGTTGACACTGTGGTGTGTGAAGGTACAGGTGCTGTGCCAGGCAACCGGAGACAGTGGTGCAAGGAGGCTACTCTTGTGGGGCTGGAAGCCAGGGCTGGAAACCTGCAGACTCTACGTAGGTTCCATAAATGTGGTGAAGTTTTACTCAGAAGGATGTTTGCAGTAAATGTCAAATTGTTTTAGTGGATTTTCCTTAAAATAGAAGGCTGGGTCAGGCTGTCTTGTGGTTTTTGTTGTGTTATTCTGTTCTGAATACTGTAAGCTATAGTTCTGTTGTTTTGACCAGTAGCTGTGAGTCAGCTGGAGACTGCTGATAAACAATTGACAAAGTTTCTCTTTGTAAAGCATCACCCTCAAAGCAGTGAACTGGCAAAGCTGTTGCAGGCAGGACCTCTGGGGAGTTAAGTACCAAATCCTCAGCATTCGTGACACTGGTGTGTGCATGCCCTGCAGTAGGTGCTTCTGTGGTCCGGCTGGGTCTTTCTTGTCACTCTCCTGGTTTTAACCATTACATGTTTCTCTGTCCCTTCTGTCCCATTTCACTTAGAGATGCTGCACAGCTGCCACACCTCTCTGCTGTAGCCACTGATTTTGTTCTGTGGTTCAGTTCACCACATGGGCAGTCTGCAGCAGGGGACAGAAGAGGCTCCCGTTTAAGGCAGAGCCAGGGGAAAAGGCTGATGTTTAGGTGGTCTTCAAAAGGCTTGTCTGAAGTGGCATCGGGTACTTGGTTTTTCTTATTACCCCTGTGGCCCCTTGCTGAAATTTTGAGTTTGGTCTCATTGGAAGACGCCTCTTCTCCCTTCAAGGGTGTTAGGATCCTATCAGTGCAGGTGTAGCAAGGGTGATCAGAGATTTAGCTGTCAGGCTTTAAGCTGGCTTAACCCTTTCTAGCTGTGTAGAGGCTGCAGTCTGGAAGACATGGCAAAAATCTGTGACTGTTACATGGGCTGGCATCTGCTTTGTATGGGCAACCTTCATCCTGTAACCTTGCACAGAAGAGCTACTGGAGTCCGTAACGGCTTGCTCGCAGATAGATTTCTGTGGTTCAGAGACAATGTCTTTTCAGGATCCCTGTCTTCAGCATCACTGAGTGATGCTACTAGCCCCTGATATTGTGAGCTCCTGATTCCTCCTGTCTGGAAGGAGCGTCACAGCCATGTCAATGGTCTGTGGCTGTTGCATGGTGGGTGCAACTTCTCAGTAGTGTGTTGCCATGCTAGAACCAAACAGTGGAAAGACAAATTCAGTGGACAGAGGGCAAAAACTGTGTCCCTCCAGGCTCCCTGTGCAATTCCATGTTGGGAGTGAGTTGCCTCTTCCTCTAGAGGATCGTTCGGGGATCTCATACAATTTCATGGAGCAGATCTTAACAAGATCAGGTTGCTCAGAGCCCTGTCCAACCTGACTTTGAATGTTTCCAGGGGTGGAGCATCTACCACCTCTCTGGGCAACCTGTTTCAGTGTTTTGTCACTGTAATCATAAAAAATGTCTTCCTTCTATCTTGAATCTACCCTCTCGTAGCTTAAAATCATTACCAGTATGTCTGATATCTCCTCCTAAGTTGGGAAACCTCTCAGGGTAGATTTTGCAAGGGTGTTAAAGTGTAGATTTCCTGAGGATTTCACAGTTAAATCTCAAGAGGATTCCAGGAGTTGTCCCTTGAGGAAAAAGAAAGAGTAATTCACTACTGTAGGATTTCTTGAGGTTTCAAACATTGTTTGGTACCAATAATTTACTACTTTTTTGCAAAAGAGGAAACATCTTGATTGTATAGGTTAACCTCTATGTTTGTGTGTATGTTTTGATTTAGGAAACTGTTGAAAGTCTCATGTTTGTGTGTGTACTTTGATTCAGGAAACTCTATCCTATGTGAACCTTGCCAATCTTGAATCTTGAATCTTTAAGTTGCTGTGTTGATTATATAACATTTGGTTAAATCCCTTTGATCACTGGCTGGTAAGTATTTTTAAAAGTTGTATCACCTAATCCCTTGTTAATGAATCTTAAATTGATGCTACCTCAAAGTTGTGCAGGATCCTAAGTTAACATTTTGCAATGCAACCGCACCACTCAGCTTGGTCTTATCTGTAGACTTGCTGAGGGTGCACTCCATCCCAATGTCTCCCTCATTGATAAAGATATTGAACAGCACTGGCCCCCTGAAGGGCACCACTTGTCAACCTGTCTCCCTCTGGACATTGTGATGTTGACCTCTATCCTTCGGATGCCACCATCTGACTGGTTTGTTTCATTGAAGCGTGTATTCAGCCAGGCCATATTGCTATTGGCCGTTCTATACAACATGGAAAGAAAGTGGACTGCAAGATGTTAAGTGGAAAGCGTGGACCCCTCTTTGTAGAAGTGCATCTTTTAGGATGTCTAGGTATTCTGCTGGTTGTGGTTATGGCCTAGAGAAGCCTCAGGACCAGATGAGACAGCTACTTTTGTTATTGTGGTCTAGCTTGCTTGTGCAGTGTTAATTGCTCCTTGGAGTGCAAGGCTCTGGTGGAACTGAGCAGACAGCATCTTTGTCATTTCTCCAGCTGTAGGTGCTCTGGCTTCACCTGCTTAGCAGGATTTAGGAAGCCTGCTCTGCATGAGGTCAGGAGATGGAGCATGGGGAGGGTACTTTTCTAAGAGGTGAAGTTCTGTTAGTTTGGCAGTACTGGGTTTCCTACACCAGGGAAGATGGAGAAGCAAGGTAATATTGTTGTTAAACTTCAGAATCTTCACAGCCTTACTAATGAGAGAGGTCCTTCGGGTAGCCCAGGTGCCTTGCAAAGCTACCACCATTCAAGCAAACCTACTATAAACAAATTGGTGCTTTTATGATTGACGGCTCAAGTGTATCATTGAACTCATTTGACTGTTCCGTTATTCAGTAGCTTGTCTTGTTTTCACTTGACTTGTTGCTATGTTATTTCCTAACAGCATATCTGAAATACAAATGAATGGCAATTCAAATGTGCTGCCTGGAAATTACAGAGCTCAGATGTTTCAAAAACATTTATTTTGGGTATCTACACTATAAATAGAGCTTGCTCTTGTGTAGACAGTTCTGGAAATATGAAGTACAATGCAATCCACGTTGTGCAGAGTGAAGGAACTGCATTTTTATCAGACGGTGTGTGCTGGTATCTCCAGTGAAAGCAGAGACAGGTCTGGCTGGCTAGTTGGTACGACTGGAGAGACGTGGAGAGAGAAAGGACCTGGCAAGTACCAGTGATCTAGAAGGATGCTCAGTAAATATTTGGAAAACCTTAACAGATTTCTCATTTAGTCTGGATTTTCAGGGGAAGATGATCCACAATGTGGTCTTATTGAACCATAAGACAAAGGCCTAAGGTCTCTTACTGCACTGAAAGAGGAGTGTGTTTTTAATGCCTGACTTCTTAAATCTTTCAGAGATTTGTCCATTCCTATCTTGCTATTGTTTTAAATGTTCTGGTAAGACCAAAGCCTCTAGTGACAGCTTTCCTGGTGACATTTAGCAAGCATTGCACAACAGACTTCTAGACTTAAACTAGGTGATGTTTTTGTCTGAGAGCACACCACTGTTGCATGCAGGTCTTTGCATGTTTCTGCTGAATTTGGAAATAAGCTGGCAAGGTCCATGTATTGCATCCAGCATTCCTTTCAGTGAATAGTCACAGTATTCAGACTGGCCTGTGGTCGTGGTCCTAAACAAAAAAGCTGAATGTGTCTGTGTTAGCAAGCTGCTACAGTGGAGAAGGAGCTCAAAGCTGTGTGACAAATGTAAAAGTCAAGTCCCACAAACTTCCAGTGCAAGGAGAGCATTGCTTCTTAAGTTACTCATGAAAATAGCACCTTCTCTATCAGCCTGAAGGGTCTGGTCTGCATAAACAGGCTGATAGCGGCGTGTTTCATATAGTAATTCAGAAAGATTGAGACTTCTGGAGGTTTGGTTTTTTTTAGAAAAATCTTTTTCACCAATCTATGGCTACTTAGTCTGTGGGCATTTCCTTAAAGCTGTTGTCTTATAATTATCAATTGATCTCTTCAGTGAAGGCAAAGGCAGTCCTACTGAACAAAACAGCCTGCTTGCAGGATCCGTCAACTTTAGAAAAAAGTGAGAAAGCCCTTAAAGGGCAGAGGCACTGTAGGATTAAGCCTGTATTTTGGCTTCTGTCACACCAGGCACACACTGTGGAAGAGCAGGAAGAGTGGAGGAAATAACATACTTAGTTTCGAGCAAAATAAAAGTTTGTTTTGATAGAGTTTTGATAGACTGACTTGACCTGAATTGTTTTGGTGCTCATATGCCCTTTAAGTCCCATTGATTCATTGTTTGGAACCTAGGGACTGTTATTGTCATCTTGCATAACAGCTTTGAAGCTTTGGTTTACTCCCTGGCTTTGCTTATTTTCTTGTTTGTTTGCTTTTTCCATCTATAGGTGGTTGTCCTTCCTCCTGTTCTCTTTTAAGTATGGTGCAGTAGCTACGTCTCCTGCACTGGGCATCCTTGCCATGGGGTGCATGGCTGTACTTCTATTAAACTAATTTGAGCAAGCTGATTCTTCCATGCTCAACTTCTCTGTACCTATCTTCCTTCCCCAAACGCTCGTAACCAGCCTCTTTATAAACCAGTGCTGCTGTTTCATGACTGACAGACAGTTCTGGCAGAAGCGAGGTGGAAGTTAAGACTTCTCTACAAATGCTGGCAAACACAGTGGGAATTTGGGAAGCCCTTCCAGGTCCTGGACTCGAGCAGTTTGGTTTGGTGAACCACCAGAAGGCAGCGGGCCGGGCTGTGATTCAGGGTAACCCTGGGGAAAGTGGCTGGACTGAACAAATGTTTGCATTCCCTTCCTTAGCAAGAGGAGTAATAAGAGAACATCTTGTCTTCTTATT